>JASAON010001612.1:0-18597 GCA_030849065.1 Jaenimonas drosophilae
CCAAAATCAAGTCAAGGTATTTAGCTTATTCTTTTTCTTCTTGTGCTCGGTGATACCACGCCGCCCCAATTGTGCATCTTTTTCATGGCGTTGAGCATTGCTTCAACTCTCCATCCGATTCTTTTGCTTTGTGTCGCTTGTTCGCTTTGCTTGCGGATGAAGAGTCGCTTATGTTTGGTTTGCTTTCCATTGCCCAAATCCCGAAATGTGGTGCAATCAACACTTCCTGTTCATCAGCTTACATGTATGCCGCTGTCGCTGCAAGAATGAAGAATCCAAATGTTGTGCCTTTCACTTGTTGATGTACATGTTACCCTAGTCAACACTTAGTCTACTTGCATTCTTCTATATACCTCCGAAAAGCGTGCACATGGGTTACTTTAGAGTGCTGTACACCGCCCTCCGGGTGGTTGCAGCACTGTTCCTTCTGACCGCCGCAATTCTGGAGATCGTTATCAATACGACACCACTGGCAACGTCCACAGTGACCGTTGTCATGGAAAGCTTCATGGATATATCCACCATGGAAAGCTACTACTTGTGGTACCTTCAGTTCAACGTTAATGCCCACGATCGCAAGTCGTACTCACCACCAAGCATCGTGGCCTGTCGCGCGCTGCTCATAATAGCTCTTGTTTCTAGTGTCATTTCACTTGGTGTTGCAACACACGGCATTGTGCATCATTGGGGACAGTCTGTTGTTACTCCACGCACAAATGTGCTGCTCTATACTTGCATCACCCTATCATGTGTCGCGCTCATGGTGCTGGTCGGCTTCACCATATGCTTCAACGCTTTCTTCCGCTATTCCAATAAAATTGCGCCAGACAGCTCTGGGCCGCTGCAGATTCATGTAACACTCTCATGGAGCGTTGGTCTAAAGTGCGCCGTGGTGGCAACGGTCTTCTGCTTCATGTCAACAATCTTGGACTGCATAGTTCTGCGTCTATCCAACAAGATGGAAATGGTTGAAGCACTTCCACACGAAGGGCGTAACGACGAACAGCATTGGGAGCAGCAGCAACCACCACAGACAGGCTTGTCATATGAACAAGGTAGTTGGTCGTATGAACGGCCTATGAATGAGCAGCTGGAACCAGCTTATGGTGAACAGTTGGACCAACCACCCCCACAGGCTTCGTATGGAGAATCTGTAGGTCGGCAGGTGGAGCCAACCGACAGAGATGAGTTGGATCAACCGCCTCCACAAGTGGCTCCGTCGTATGAACAGTCTGTAGGACAGCAGTCGGAAAAAGTTGATGGGGATGAGTTGCAACAGCCAGCCCCACCACCACCAGGTGGCACAACTTCGAAGTCTGAGGAATACGACGATATTCCGCCTGCTGGAGAGTAGGTTGCTACGCGAGTTAGTAGCTGATTAGTTGTCATGGGAGGTATTGATTGTTTGTGCTCGGTAACGGACTGCATTGAATGTTGTTACTTTTCTTTTTTTTACTTCGAGTCAGAGTGTGTGGGTTCGTGTGAAGTCGTTGGCACTGAAGGCGTACCTGTCGTACGTGACTGGGGCCTTTTTTAGGTTGTTGCTCCGTCTTGTTTAGTCAGTTGGTACGCAGCACGTCACTCATCACATCTGTATAGTGAAGAATCCTTGTTTCATGGTGTATGTGGTGGTTATTGAGAGTGGCTTTGCTCCCCCCTGGTTGCACTGGATTTTATATTCTTGACAACGGAATAGAAGCCACAGTGTCCAACTCCTCGACCGCACCGATACAGCCATTCTCACTTCTTTATGTTGACTTCTTTTTCGGCCTATTCCGTCGGCCTATTTCATCTCCAGCGTTCAAGGATGGTGCTCTAGTTTCCAATCCTAACTTAGCGATGTCTATGTTTTGCTGTGTATCACATAAAACCCCTTGATGGAGAAATGCATCGTAAAGTCTACGTCCTTGTTCCGTTACTTCCCCCCCCCTCTCTCTATATACATTTCGCGATAGGGCTGAGTGTTGGCCACTGGATGACTCTCTGTCCGCTTTCTTTTGCTCGTTCGACTACTGTGACCATTTTGGTAAGTCTTCCCACCTTCGCTCAGTCGTACTCATACACAACATCAATTCTTTATATCTATCCTGCTGGGAGCATGTACTGGTACTGGTACTCTCCCACGATGGTATTATTTGCCGGAGTCGTAACCCCCCAACCTTTCTTCCTGGTTTCCCATCTGAAGTCTTTTCGATAGTGATCCTTCTTCTCTCTTGTAGATCGCCCTCCACAAGTTCAATTTTCATTCGTTAGTGTGAGCAGTACAGAGCCACCTACTTCTAGCCGTAACATTTTTGTTCTCTTTTGCCATCATGCTCGCCAAACCATGGGTCTTCCAGGCGATCATCGCTGGATTCTTAACCATCTTTGTGGGTCTCTCCATTGCGATTAACTTTGTCATCATGGCACAGTACAAGGTATCAGCCCTCAGCACGGAAATAACAACCAAGTACTATCTCTGGTACTACAAGTTCTCAGAGGTACCCTCCGAGGTCTACGACAACCACCATTTCACCTACTCCCCATCTGCCATTGTGGCGTCTAGGGTCATGCTAATCATGACAACTGTTTTTGGCGCACTGGCTTTGGTGTCCATGCTGCCGGTACTGATTGCCCAGGTCAAGGCGAGTCAGCAAGGAGATGGCCATGAGCAGGCCCCCATTACACGTGGCCTCGCCATAAGCGTCATCACGTCCTTCTCCTGCATCTTGCTGGCCACGGTACTCCTCATCGCCATGACCATCACTTTTTCCGTCTACTTCTTCACCAATAACAATGGAGAGGCCACAAATGGGGTGCTTTTCATGACGTGGATTGCAGAGTGGAAAATTGGCCTGCGCATGTGCATCGTAACGATCGCCATTGGCGGGGCCATTTCCTTCATCTTCATCTTTGCGCTGTACTTTGCACTTCAGAAGAAGGGCAACAACGCCAATGTGGACTCTGCCCCTGACCCGCTGCAGAGTGGCGGCCAGCCTCTCATGTACCCTTCCGCGGAGCAGCCCCCCGCTGGTTACGCAGCCTATCCACAAAGCAATTGCCAGCAGCCGGCTTACGGGATGCCACAGGCCTACGCAGCCCCTCCGGTTTATGGTGGACAGCAGAGCTACGGTGCTCCACCACAAGAGGCATACGTTGGGCACGTAACCTACAACAACTACTTCCCCCAGGAAAATACGGCACCAACTCAGCAGCCCTACCCAAATGCCAAGCCAGGCTACAGTTACTAAGTTGTGTGCTCCCGTCAGCACCAACATCTTAAGGGGGGGGGGCGTACTGTGCCGTGGGACCTCTGGATGAGTCGCGGGGCCAACACTATCGAGGCATCTCCTTCACCTTTTTTTTCTATGCTGTTGATGATACGTTGTGCTTCGTATTTTCTGTTTGTACCTCCCTATCTATCTCAGAAACAACCCCAATTGGCAGCGGAAAGGGGCATCTTGACGGAGCCTTCCACCACATAACATGGGAAGAGAAGTGGTTCGAGCTTCTGATGAGCGAGCGCGGAGGGGGGGGGTGCGTCAGTCGCCGCTATCATCTTCCTTCCATACCTCAGCATCCGCAACAACACTCACCATTGCCGCTGCCATTCCTCGAGCCTACCTCACTCAAAAACATGTCTGTTTTAGTCCCCACAGCCACGCACCATGCAGCAGGCTGGGGGGCGTAGATAGGGGTGCCTCTGTTTCATGCTAGCGTAGTGGTACAACGCTTCACACCTTTCCAATCCGTGGCTCAATGAAGATCTACCACTTCCAGACATGCAGCTGAGACACCAATCTTTATTCGATTTCGTTGTTGTTCTTTTGGTACGTTGTTGTTTCTTCTTTCTTGCTAGTGTGGACGTGTTCGACCCATGTCAATGGGCCTGGGAGTGAGGAGAGAGGTTCCCTGTTGTTGCCTCGTGGTCAGCACAAAATCCCGCTCCTCCCCCCTTCTCCACCTAAAATTTCCTACGGGGCTATCGACGCCGAGCTCTCCGCATGACGTAGTCCTGTTCTGATTTTTTTTCTTTTCTCACAATAAAACAAGCAATCTTTGTGCTCATGTTGTTGGTTGTGTAGCGGAGGTGGAGCTTGATCGTGGTGGGTGTGTGGAATACTGTTTCCTTTGCTCCCAGCTAAGTGCTTGTAGCTTCCCCATCTTTACGACCCATCACCGCCACGACCTCAGCGACTGGTGTGGATACGGTTTCCCGTGCGTGGTCAATCTCAATGTACACAACAGTGACAACAAACCTTTTTGTATCAATCACCGCGTACTGCTTAACCATGCTATTTCTGTTTCACCTTTTTAAAAAACTCTTTCTTTCCATGTATGACCGCACTGTTCTTCACCATCAGCGCATTTAGAGTACAGATTGCCATCACAACCACACTTCACTTTTTTTTTATAGGTACCTTTGGTATTTCGTTTCACCATGGTCATGCCCCTCATGCAGCCGTGGATGATCCAGCTGCTGCTGGCTTTCCTCCTCGCCCTCTTTGTGGGACTTGCCATTGGCGTGAATTTTAGCCTCATGGCAACTTATAAGATCTCCGGGAAGGGGGAAACCATTGACACTCGCTTTCATCTCTGGTACTTCCAGTTCTACGACTCCACCTCCAACATTGTGGATGCGTCACACCTATCCTATACACCAAGGGCCGTCGTGGCTTCCCGTGTGTTGCTCATCATGGCCATTGCCGTGGCGTTTGCGGCCTTTTTGGTGGACGTGACGGTGCTTGTGACGCAGCAGCTCCTGCGGCCGGACACGTCTGCCGATTCCACCTGGGCCGCCCTCATGGACCAACTTAAGCGCTGGTTTGGTGTGGCGTTGGTGGCAGCCTGCACCTGCAGTTGCCTTGCCACGGTACTCCTCCTTGCCATGACCATCACATACACCCAGTACCTCTCCAGTACGTATGGGGCCTACACAGCCGACGGCTACGCCTACAGTTGGACTATTGATTGGGAAGTTGGGTTTCGTATCTGCATTGCCGCCCTCGTAGATGGTGCGATTGTTTCATGCTTCTTGTTGGCCTCCGTCTGCGCGCAGTTCCGTTCCACCGATGAGGTGTTGGCCCCTGCTCCCACTGTGCAGGTCGGCCAGCCACTGGAGTACCGCGCTCCAGCACTGGAGATGGCCTCCAGGCCTCCCACCTCTGGCAGTGTGGGTGGAGCCACCGCAAGCGCACGAGGAGGAGATGGAGATGCCAGCTACTACCCTGGTGGGGCGATACAGCCCTACGTGCAGCCCGCGGATGGAGTACCCTTCTCGTCCGGTGGCTGGGAGCCTCCACACCCCTCTGCCACAAGTACGTAACAACACAAATTCGTATAAGGACAAAAGAACACCCACCCACTCAGCTCCCCTTAAACACCCCTCATCTGCTTTTCTCTCTCTTCAGCTTCCGCTGCGCTGTTGTGCGTGGTGGGTAAAAATGAGGCGTGCTTGGTGTGTGAGAAAGTTCGCTGAGATTGATTGTTGCAGAATTGGCCATCCTTCTGGTCGAACACGTCAAGCATGTGTTTTTTCTCGGTGTCAATGCTACTCACCACTCCTCTTCATGTTCTTTGTTTTTTTTTTGTGTCTGCGTTGACCAGACCAAGCGAATTTCATCACCTCTCTCTATCCCGTCCTTTGACTTCCTTCATTACTGTTGCCTCTCATCTCCACTACTGCATCCATCGCCTCCCTGACTCTCATACACTTTTTCTCATGATGGAAGGATTCCACGTGGTGGATTAGTTGTTCGCTCGGCTGGCATCGTCATGAAGACCAACAGCCACTACATTATTCAGGCACTCTTGGCAACGGCGATTGCGTCCTTTGTGGCCCTCGCGCTTGGCATCAACTTTGTGCAGCTTGCAGAATACAACGTCTTCGCATCCGACGGCATAGCTGAAACGAAGTTGTTCTTGTGGTACTACACCTTTGTGATTGTTCCATCGGACCACATTGATAATCACCATCACTCCTACTCTCCGTCGAGGGCCGTGGCAAGTCGCGTACTGCTGATCTTCTCGCTGGTGGTTGGCGCAATCGCCCTTGTGTCGCTTCTGACGTACATCATCCTGCAGCCGGCAAAGAACCGCACGGCATCCCCACTAGGCTCTCACACTTCCTCCTTCTTCCTTGGAGCAGGAGTGCTTCTACTGTGCTCTATTGTGTGTTTATTCATTTCAGCAGTGATGTTGCTCGCCATGACCTGCGTCTATGCGCACTACGTCTCTACCATCCACACCAGACAGACGGCGTACATCCACAGCTGGACCTCAGAGTGGAAGGATGGACTGCGCATGTGTGTGGCCGCAACCGTCATTGGCGGTGTAACAACCTTTTGCTTATTGATGTACTGGTGGCTCATGCGAGCACCAGAGGTTGACGAGGCTGAGGCGGGTCCACAGCAAACCGCCATGGGGCACCCACTGGACTACCACGCGGAGTACCCCGTTGCCCTCCCTAATCAGGGTCCTAACACCATGTACCAGATGCCCACTGCAGCCCAGGCATGTGCCAATGGGGCGTGGCTGCCGCCAATTGTGGAGGAAGATCAGCTCGCACACTAGCTCACGTTTCATCGTCACAATGTGTTTTGGCATACTATTGATTTGTTGGTGTGGAAAGGAACTGTGTGCCCCCCTCATCATGTTCCTCCTTCTGTACGTGTGTGGAGTGAACGCAAGTCTTCTCCGCCACCACAATCCCAGCAAATACTTGATGAAGGATAAAGAAAAGATTAAGAGTGGCCTTTTCCCTCCTCTTCGGCCCTCCACCAGTGATGCAAATCCATCGCACTCTTTTTTTTGTATTCGTTTCATTTCCTTTGCCGTTCTGCCATAGTCGTCGTTGCAGTTGCTCGTGAGTTGATGGTGGTCACCATGCTCCACACTCAGCCCGCTAAATTCCTTTGTTTGCTGAATAAGTAGGATGAGTGGCGCTCTCGTGTTCTTTTTTTTGCTGTAGTTCACTTGCGTGGTTGTGTGGGTTATACAAGGAGGCTCCGTTGTTTTGTCAGCTTGGCTACTGTTGCCTTACGTTGTGCTTCCAATATGCAGATGTTCTACTACGATTTTTTTTCTTCATCTTTTTATTTATTTTCTGCGGTGGCGGCTGCCACCCAGCCTTCTACCCCTCCTCTCAAGACTGCCAATGATAGAGGATTCTGTTTTCTATCTTCTCATTTCAGCCTGGCACTGCCTCCCCTTCATGAGATACGCAAATATGCAGAACCACACTTCTTGAATGCTTCTGTGGTGCTCGCAGATGAACATCTCCTGAGCCCCATGAAACTATACCCCCACTTTCCATTCTCATCTATGTGATTCATTGTTTTTTGGTTGGTAGGAGCACCATCGTCTGCCACAGAGCAGTACGAACGTGTGTGTGCTATCCAATTAGTGAACTCAGCCCACGCATACGCAACACTCTGAAGCGTTTTCCTCTCACAGCAAACATCAAGCATTCAGCAGTATCACTTCCACCATGTACACGTCACGGAGAGAAGCCTTTTGGATTCCATTAACCCGTGCGGGAAGCCTGCTGATTCTTGGTGTTGGTATAGCTCTCGTGGTCTTTTGTACCATGGTGATCATCGCGGGCGCATGCCCGTGTTTGGCCGTAGCGAAACCATCCAGGAAGCTTCATCATGCATATAACTGTACTCTCTACGCCTCAGCCATTGTGGCTGGAGCTAGTTTGTTGTGGAACTACGTGGGTGCTGCCTCTCTCTCCCTCCGTATTGGTGCAAAACCGCCACAAAACACGCAAGCTCGCACCAAATTGCCCGAGGGAGCTTTTCATCACATTGGCCGCCTCTCCTCCATGGTAGCAGCACACCTACTGTGGCCATGGGTGGCTCCGGTTCCTGTACCGCCATGCACCATGGCTGACCTACATGAGCTGGAGCGCATCGCCTGTGAGGCAGAACAGCTGAATGAAGGCCAACGCAGAGCACTGCTCTTACATCAGCCACGTCGCTTTTGTGAGTCGTGCCAGCGAATCAAGGCACCCCGTGAGCATCATTGCAGTATCTGCGGGACGTGTGTGGTGAAGCGCGATCATCACTGCCCATGGATCAACAACTGCGTCGATGCGGGCAACCAGCGCCTCTTCACGCTCTTCATGGGCTGGCTGTGGTGGAGCACCACCTTGGCCTTCCTCCTCCTTGGCGGCTGCTACCTGCTGGAGTTCCGAATGCGCAGCCGCATCCACAACCTCACACAGACCATTCTGGAGCATAAGCATCGCAACGCTGCCGTGTCTGAGGACGCCCTGTGGCAGTTGCAGCAACTTCTTCGCCCAAGTGGATCCTACATTCCCGCACGTGGGGTAGAAGGGGCCCAGCTTGTGGGAAGCTCGCTCTCCTTGGTCTGTTTGGTGATTGTGGCCTTCATCTCGTGTGGGTCAGCCACTCTTCTCTTCATCTCGCGGCCAGCTTGGGCGGAGAACACAACTCCTGTAGAAGAGGCCATCCTGGAGCACAAGCGCCAGCTCTACCGCCTACACTCACCCCACTTTTACTATGAAAACCCCTTCAACCTCGGTCTGTGGCGGAACCTCATGGCGCTGCTTGAACCAGCAGATGATTCGGTGTTGGAGTGGTGCGCTCGACGGCAGAGCTCTGTGTTGGGGAAGCTACATAAGCCACGGCGCAGCGATGAAGCCGAGCTGCAAGGCTTGTGGTCTGGTGATGATCGTGTGCGGCTGCCACAAGTTATGTTTGGTGCAGAGCGCCGACGTGGCTGGTTGTGGAGTTGCTGGTTTGCGGTGCGGGTGCTGTGGCGGGATCTCCTCCCAGCAGCAGGCCTTGTGCTGTTGGTGATGTGGCCCTCGTTCGGCTTCTCACGTGGAGATGGCATCCACTACCCGATGCTTGCAGCAGTAGGCTGAGCACTCTATTCCAATGTCTTGTCGATTTGGTTTTCGTGTGATGTGAGTTACTCCACATACACACAATTGTTATTTCCACAAAAGAGCATGTTTTTTTTTTGATTCATCAACTCACAAAGACGATCTGCATTTTCGTTGTTGGCACTGCTGTTCGTACTCTCTCTTACAGCATCAACTCCACTCTCTGCTCCTTCATCCTCCTATATTTTCTTCGCGTAGCGTTAACGATTGTTCTTTCGCACCCACAAACGTGAACGCACACATTTCGTCTATACTATATTGGTTTGTGTGTTGTTGTGTTTGTTTCGTGGTGAGTTGAACCTCCTAGACACAAAATAGATTGGCTGGAAGATCATTGCCCATCACGCAATGCTGCTACTCGTCTTCCATGCCATCCTCTTTGCCCTCATCCTGGCGGCGGTGGTGGTGCCTATGCTCTTCATTGTGCGACCCGAGGACGTGCACGCCGCACCACCAAGTGTGGGTGAGGCTGACACCAGCTCCCTTTCCGGCTCCGTGAGGCAGCGCCTCTACATACTCTTTGTGATACCAGCAGGTACCACGCTTCACGGCATTGTGCTCTACTTCACCGTACACCGCTCTATTCGGCAGGTGCAGTACAGGGCAGAGGCGGTGTGGCTGCAGCTCTTCTGGAGATGCCAACAGGCTGACTTGTTGGAGGCAGCAGCACACAGTGCCGTTGTGGCCGCCTCTCAGGCGGACCACACTGTAGGAGGTGATGATGTCGGCGTGGATTCATCCGCCGCACCCCTTCGACGATCCCGCACGAGCTTCGCCCGCTTCACCGTGGATCAATCGCACCTTACGCAGCGGGCAGAGGATCTTCGACAGCGCGCGCGACCAGATTCGGTGCGTGCAGATGTGTACGCTGGCTCAGCCCTCTTTCCAGAGCTGAAACGCCTTCGTGAGGCGGTGGAGGCGACGGTGTTCGAGCCTGTTTCCCACACCGAAGCAAAGTACATGGCCGCCATGGATGAACACTACGGGCCAATGACGGTAGCTGCACACAACCAATCCCGAACGTTGCAGCGCGGTGGGTGGCAACAACAACAACAACAACGACGAGCGGCATCTGCTCCACCACTGCTCATCCCTGCGTCCAACCACGCTGGCGCAACCATCGTCGTCGCAAGGGATGATCCCACACCACTGTGAGAGATATCTGGGCAACATGCACATGTTCAACACATCCACCATGCAGATTCTGACCATCAAACAGCAAGTATGTCCTTCCTCTCCATGGTTTTTGATGTGTTGCCATACTCACATACTTCACATCCCTCCCCCCAAAAATCATCCTCTTTCTTCTCTCTCTCATTTTTTCCTGTTTTGTGTGAAGTACACAGCACTTGTGGTTGGCCATCGTACAGGCAACAAGAGATTGACGGTGGTGAACAAATCAATCTTGTAGGCAACCGTTGTACAACTAGTGAACCCCTCGCATTCTGTTTTTTTTTCGTTGTTTTTTTTTGTTTTTCTTGCCTTCAGCCCGGCTGATTCAATTTTCAGTTACTGTAGTGTGCTCGTGTGTGTGTGCAGGCGGTGATTCACTCATTCCAGTTGCCTTCTCTTTGCACGCACACACACAACCAAACAGAAACACTTATAGAGGCATCAAGGCTGACAGCCTATCAGCAGTTTTTGATACTTATTCTTGTTCTGCAGAAGCAGAACTGGCTTCTGCAACGGCTCATACAACCAACGCAACAGCAACAACAAAGCAAAGATTGCGGCCTTCAGCACCCTGTGTAGATTGTGGTGGTGATTGTAGTATGAACCGGCCCTTCTACGTTGGACTAGATGATCATGGCAGCAACACCCTCTGTTCGTGCAGCAGTCGAGATAGGCGGCCTTCGAACTCATCCACCTCCATAGTAACCGATGCAATCAGTACAACCAACGCACTCAGTACAACCAACGCCACCAGCGCAGCCGCTCTCGAGCAACACCACCTCACCACCACAGCTGCATACTCCGCTTCTGCCTGGAGCATTGCCTACTTTTTTCTGCTCGTAGTTATTGTTCTCTTCCTGGCTGGTGTACCGCCCTACTTCATCTCCACCAACGGCTGCATCCTCTACATGGCCATGGTGCTGCCGATGCTTGCGATTGGTTTTACGGGTCTGCACGTGTACATGGTGGACTACCCGATGGGCCAATCGACGCAATCACTCATCACGGCCATTGATGCGGCGCAAAAGCACTTGGATCATGTGCAGCAAGCCGTACGTTCGAGCACCTCAGGTGGGCAAGCACGTGGAGGTAGTGGTGGTACTGGAGTAGCACAGACTCACTCCTCCACATTCAAGGATCGCCTTCAAGCAGCCACAGCAGGAAAAGGTGCTGCGGGGCTGTTTTATGAGGCCCCGCCCAACTGTGAAGGCAACGACGCAACACCAACGTACTGCCCGCATGACGAGGCAGCGTGGGTGATGCAGCAGATGCAACGACTAAGCGGGCATGCATCACTACAGGCAAACTCACCGGCCTTGTGCTTTCAGCTTCGGGCCTATCGTGAGCTCCTCTTCGTGCTCATGCAGCTGCAGCACACCATCCTCGCCGGCCAAAGCCCCGATGCTAGTGCAGCTGTGCAGTACAACCGTGGCCTTGCGTACCGAGAAGACGAAGATTCCAGTGCCTTCAGGCCCTTGATGCCTTTGACGGAGCATCGTGTGCATTCGTGGAATGTGGCGACTCCCCCATCTCACGATGTAAACGCCCGGCGGCCCGTTCCAACGCCCCTCAACCGGGTTGTCAGCGGAGAGGCACCAGACGAAGATGCCTGGGGAGATTGCGCAGATCTGCTTCTCTCACATAGTCAGCCTACACACAGCAAGCATCAGCTGCAGCCGGCCTCTACCGAAGCTGCGACGGCAGCTGCTGCACCGGCTCCTCCTCCCACCATTTCTCTGGCTTCTTCCGGGATTGGCTCTCCCATGCCCTACCGCTACGCCAACCCCGATTGCCCACTCTACATCACCTATCCCGATGGCGAAGCCGTGCAGCTGCCTACCGGATCGTGTAGCTCCAGCGTCTTAAGACCACGCCCAACCACCGATGATAGCCGTCAACGGCTCTCACCGGATGGAAGCAGAGGTGTTGAAGACGCCACTCTCTACTCCGTTACGGGTGTCATGTCACCATCAACGCAGCACCTCTCGCCCAATCTCACCGGTTTCGGCTCATGGCGATCACCAATACCGACAGAAGATGCTCTGTTGTTGCCATGTGCCGCACAAGCAACGACCCCGCTGTTGGATGCTGGTATTCTCAGTTCGCTGACCAACGAGGCGGACGCTCTGGAAGATGGTGAACGTCATGGTGGTGATGGTGATGGTGGTGGTGGTGGACGTGATCGGAGCTCCTCAGTTGGTGTAGCAGCACCAAAGATGTCTGCCTCACCGCCCACTCCTCCAGCCCCACGCCCTGGGTGGAAGAGTGTGGTGCTGCGTCGCAGCCTCCGCTTTCCCACAGACTCCCCATGCACCTTCTTTGTAGTGGAGGTGTGCTCCTCCTCCGAGGCTGGACGTGTAGACGGAATACGAGATGATGCTCGGCGCTACGGCTTCGAAGCAACGTTGCGACGATGGAAGCAGTGCCCAGGTGGCCAGCCACATACAGTCTTTGGCCTGGAGCGCCAACGTGGCGGCTGCCCCTTCCTCTCCTTCTGCCTGGAGCCTTCGTCCACCTCCCGGCGAGGTCTCACCATCATGGAAAAGCTGCTCTACAACTTTGATGTCGTGGGCAGCATCGCACCCGAGGATAGCGTGGATCTGAGGGACAAGCTCGATGATACGCCGCCGACGACAGGCCTCACCTCTCCCCCAACCTCGGTCTTAACCGCTGTTCCTGCCTCCTTTGATGCGCCACCCGTGGAGCGCTACATCCACTCCCGCCAAAACAGCAGCCTGCGTGCTCATGATGCCAGCAGCAGCAGTGGCTCTGGCATGAGTCCGCGAAAACGGCCAAAGGTGGCCTCCTCCGTGTGCCTCACGTGGAGGACGATTGCTCCCGACGTACGCTCGATGCGGCTCGTCTTGTTGGAGGTGAAGAAAACCCGCGGTGGTGGTGGGCAGTTAGCCTCTCCACATCACCTGAGTAGCGCATCCAGTGAGGGAAGCCTCACGAATGAGCACAGTACGAGCTATCATGAAGCGTCATCGACGCGGCCGCACCTCATGCCAGTGTTGGTTGCTCCGTTGATGGGCGTGGATTGCATCCTGGAGCGGGCCGTGGTGGAGCTGCGTGAGGAAGGCGGCAGCGAGGTGAGCGTGGATCGCAACGGCCGACTGAGCGGGATTCGCCGGGTGGAGCTCTTTGGCGTGCCACTACATGGCGGGGCGGAGAGAACGCTACGTCGTGAGGTTGTTCTTGGCTCAACGAGTACGTAGGCCACAAGATTCCTCGTTGGTTGGTTCATTTTCTTTTCACACGAAAACCGCAAACACACGCACACACACACACTATCAATGAAACTACTCCCTCCCCCCTCCCCACCACTTCCTCTCTACACACTACATTTCGGCCTCATATGTCTTTGTACGTTGGTCGTCATTCGTCATGTGTCTGTTTCGGTAACAGACGTGAAGAGCCAACGCACATGTGCTTTCCCCCCCCCCGTTGCACTAGACGATGGAGGTGAGGCTGCTTTGTGGTTAATCTTGTTGTGCGGTGCGTTGTTGTGTTTGGGGTTTCACCAGACTGATCTGGGTATGAGTTCTCTTCACCAAAACGGAATTGCGTGTGGTGATTAGGATAATGACGAACGGATGCACGACGAATTTGGCTTTTGTTACGTGCTCCTCGAGTTCATCACCCCACTACTGGATATAGAGTACAGTCCTTATTCTGTCGCATATCCAACATTCATCATTGCACGCACAACAAGCGAGGAGAGAAAAATACTGTGCGCCGAACATGTTTGCGGTCGATCGGTACAAACAATAGCATCGGCCATTTTTGTGATGTGAGTTGAGGTTGCCACCGCACTCTCTTTTCTCCATCACTCCGCCATTTTGTTTTGATGTTTTTTTTCCTTCGTTTCTTCTGTTGTGGCTTCCTCTGATATTGGGGATCTTCGGTCGCACACTCCGTGTGGTTGTAGAAGGTGGTGCCCTCTACTCGATCAATGCACGGACGTATGCGACTTCATTTACTTCTGTGTGTGTACGTCCTTGGACGTTCATCCGCCGAACAGGATGAGCTGAGCTCTGCTCACCCACACACACAGACATTCATACGTACGCACCTTGCTCAGTTCTTCGTGTATCTTTGCCACTTCTTCCCTATGCAACCACAAACCGCACATACACACACACACACGATAAATAAAAGAAGGAACGTTGCCAAGAACGTTCCACCACACCTCACGTGCAGCAGCAAACCAATGCAAGCATACACATCGTTTTGTATATGTATGTAGGGTAACGTTGCAGCTACTGAGTGTAGCTCACCACGTCTGCTTGTACACGTAATGGGCAACGGATGTGCACACGAGGAACCACCATTTCCAGTTTGTTGTTGTTGCTGTTGTTTTGGCGCTTACCCGCTCTCCTCCATCTCTCCTACACACCCACTTACCACTTCCATCATGAGCGGACTCATCCTTCCTTGTGTTCTTTCTCTATATTTGTGACGGTTACGTTTTTTTCTTTGTTTTGCTTTGGTTTTGTAGTATACCGTGCACGTTTGCCGTGGCAGAGGGTGTGGGGGGTACTTTGAGATGACTCAATGTTTTCGTCTAGTGTGTTTGTGAGGTGAGCAAGTTGCCGGCATTGTGCTGGGGGGAAATAGTGGCATTTGTCGTTTTCAGCACTGCTCTTCCAGGAAGATCACTCTTCTTGTGCCAGGAGCTAATAGGAAGGGCACGGACGTGTGCAGAAACCAACCATGGCACACCTACCATGGATTCACAAGTGTGGGCATCAAACTCATCAGTCATGTGTATAACTTCTTCTTCTTCATCTTCTCCCTTGACGTGTGCTCGTAGGTGGTGCACTCATCACCAAGGAAGCTACAACTGTTCGTGCACACATCCATTCACTACGTCACAACACAAAACAGAATCATGAAGCTCAACACTCAACGGCACGATACTATCTTTGTGTGTATAGCAGTGCTTGGGCTGCTGCTTCTTAGTCACCCTGTATGTGCAAAGGAGGAGGAGGACGGTGTGGTGGCCACTTCCCACACCTTTCGGTGCCAAAAGTCATTGGCTGACATCACAAGTGGTGTAGGAAGAACACCTGCATGCTCCTTCCGATACTTCACACTCTCACATGCCGAGGCACGAGTGCGTTGTGGCCCTCCTGATGCCGTGGAGACGAATGTGGCACAAGAGGTTCATACAGGATCTGCCTCGGAAGCACCGTCACCATCCTGCAATGTCAGCCTGTACGTGGCGCTGCAGCTCCACAATGACATCAACGAGCAACTCCGTGAGCAAGTGGGTACCGCCACGGATTATTTTGCCCCACCAAAGATGATGAACGAGGACGATGTATTGGAGGTTCAGCAGAGTATGGCAGAGGATGCATGGCGCTACAGCCTGTCTCTCACGTCCATGCAGGCTCACATCACCACCAACTACCGCGGCTACAATGGGGTGGGCTACAGCATGTGTGGTGAGCTGCTTCACCACAGTCAGGCTGAGTGGAGCACTACTGGACCCTTTATGCATATTCATGCCTGCCCACTTCCAAACGGCCTGACATCCACAGATGCAGCAGCTGATTCATCTTCAACCACCGCGGCATCCACGGAAGTTACGGGGGAGGTGCGCAGGCCACTCCCGCGCTACCTTCCTGGTCCATGGAAGGTGACGATGCAGCTCAGCCGTCTTCGAGCGCACTACGAAGTCATTGCATCAGCAGCCATTCCTGATGATGCAGGTGAAGTGAATGCCGATGCCGAGGAGGCAGATTTGGAGGTACTAGGCCGTATAGTCGTTCCCTTCACTCTGCCACCATTAGCTGATCTCCCAACTTCGTGGTTCACAACCAGCGACGTGGCCCACACCTCCACCGACATCACTCCCGTCGATGCTGACCTCTGAAGAAGAGGTGGCTACCATTATTTGAAGTGCTACTACTATCTGGGCTATGACAAAACTACTCTTCAATCACCACTAAAACGAACTTTTATAGCGTTGCTCAAACGGAGAAACACGTTCCTTCATCCATCAGCTATGGCTAGGAACATTTGCATCATGTCTCTGTGTATCATGTTTCATTCTTCTTATCTCCATTCTCAATCTTGAAGAGTTTTTTTTCGTCTACCTGTTGCGTTGGTTAGCGACGAAAGGAGGCATACATCACCCAGCCCAAGCAACCACGGTTTTCATCATTGCCACCTGCCCCCTTAACAATCTGTGGCGGAACTGATTGGGCGGACATTGAAGGACGAGAGTTTGCGCGTGAAGATCAACGGCTCCCCTTCTTTTGGTATCCACTCACCCCCACAAAAACTTTTGCAGTACATCATCATCATCATCATCTATCGCATTTTCATTGCATTATCATTGCCTCAACGCACGAACCTGTTTTCATACCCTACCAACCATGAGCAACCTCTCTCCTGAGGCTGAGGATGTGATGCAGCGGGCTCGTCAGCAGCACTTGCTGAATGATGATCATCTCCAGGCCTTGGCGCAACTGCTCTCCAACCGTCTGGATGGAGAGCTCGTGGTGGCCCTTCTTGGCGGTGGAAACCGTGAGGAAATTGTGGTGGCCATCTTTGGCCTCATCACCACCGCCTCGGCTGAGCCAGCGGCGCAGGGCTACCTCCTCCGCCTCCTCGCCGACCTCTCCTTCGCTGATAAGAGTGTTGGGGAGGTTCTCAGTCGTCGAAGCCTCGAGCCGCGCTTCGGCTGCCGCCCCGCCACAGCCTTCCTCGACGCCATGACACGCAACCGCAGCGACGCTGGCATCGTGGACCCCGCCGTGTACCTCGCCGGTGCCACGCTGCGTCATGTGGCGTACGAAGAGTACACCAATGAGTTCAAGACGCTCTTTGGGGTGATGCGCCAGGCCTTCTCACAGGAGGTTCTTCAAGTAGCAGAGGTGGCCTTTGTGGTGCAGGCGTGCGCGCAACTCGCTGGGAAGAAGTCCCTGCGGCAGTCGCTGCTTGATGAGGATGTGGTGAGCTACCTTCCACGGCTGCTCACCGACATCGTCTCCAGCGATGCGGCCAGCATCATTCAGGTACTCTACGAAACACTGCGTTTAGCATGGCTTCTGTCCTTTGAATATGATGGCATTGTACGTCTTGCCCAGGCATCCATGATACCTCATCTCCTTCGCGTACTTCAACGCGTGCAAAAGGAGAAGTGTATTCGATTGGCTCTCATGACGTTGCAGAACATGGTGAATGCGGAGCGAACCTACCTCCGCCACGTACAGAACCCAGGCTACGGATGGGTAGAGCCCAGCATCCGTGCCCTGAACCGCCTCGGTACCCGTGATGATGCGCATGGACTGCTCTCCACTCAGCGAGGTCCGGGCCTCATTTCAGAGATGGTGGGAATTGGCGTCCTCAAGACACTTCCCCCACTTGCGCGTCGACGCTTTGGTGATGAAGATATTCTCCTACTGGTACAGCAGCTCACTGACTCCCTCGAGGAATCAATGGAGACCCTCACCAGCTTCACGGAGTACCGCGGCGAGGTACTGAGCGGCAGCCTTGACTGGAGCCCCGTGCACCGCTCCGATAAGTTCTGGCGTGAAAACGCCACCCAAATGGAGGCCAGCGACTATGAAGTCCTCATTGCCCTTGGCAAACTCATTATGGAAACACGAAGTGATCTCACCTTAGCTGTTGCCTGCCACGACTTGGGGGAGATTGTCCGTTACCACCCCACAGGACGCACACTCCTTACCCTACCAGCCATGAATGGGGTAAAGGAGCGGGTGATGTCCCTCATGTCCCACTCATCTCCAGACATCTCGAAGGAGGCACTTCAGTGCACCCAGAAGATCATGGTGCAGCGATGGGAGTATATCCAGTAGTGCTCTACCGACCAAACAAGAGGGAAGAGAAGCAAGAAATTGATCAACCTCTCCACCGAAGCTGCAACGATGAGCAAGCCCCCACAGCCTGCCACCCACACTCCGCAGCACCGGCTGGAGCCCTCGCCACCTTCCCAAAAACACAAAAAAACGAAAACACACATACTTATACCACCCTCTGAATCCCATCCAACCACACCCACTGATAATTACTTCACACTCTCTCACACTCTTGCGCCTACACATACAACACTAATAAATAGCACAACAAACAAACAAGAGCACCTCATTCAACGCACCTTCACAATCCATCATGCGACAGAATAATTCCTCACCCCCCCCCGCCAACGCGTTTACATAACCATGGGTTGCACCGTTGCTGAACAATTCCGTTGTTCTCTCGGCGGACTTGCTCGTGGAAGATCCGCACAACACAAATCCTCCTCAATCTGTGGGTATGCTCACCCTCTCCACATACACACATACATCCCCGCCTCATCACTAAGGTCCCTTGGCGGCTCTATACTTCGGTGCTGTTTCACAGGATACCCAATGAGGCAAGACTCCACACCAACCCACAACCACACGCCACAGAGCAACGAAAAACACAGTCAGAGTGTTATTATACTTCACTCACTTTGCCTGCACCTGTGTTGCTCCAGAGTACTCATCCATCCACCACTACCACTATCATCA
>JASAON010001612.1:18638-95759 GCA_030849065.1 Jaenimonas drosophilae
TCCTCTGCTAACCTCCTATACCCACTACATACACCTCTCCACGACCTACTCTACATTCATCATGCACTTGCATGGTATGTAAAAGAGTGCTCCTCTTCCTCCTTCTTCTGCTGCTGCTGCTGTTGTTGGTGTGCTGGATGCATATGATGCTAAAACCGAGGCATTTGTATGAACCCGCGACAGTGATTCGACCTCCGTGCACTAGCTACCTTTTTAAGCACGGGTCTGATTGCGTCCAGCATATCAACACACATACACACACAGAGAGACAGAAAGAAGCAGCCACGATTGTGTTTATGTGAATGTGCTGTGAATACATGTATTTAATCTTGTATGTAGTTGATGTTTGCGTGGTTAGTGTTATTTATTTTGTGTGCTTTGCTTCTTATTTTTCTTGTTTTTTTTTGTTTTTAGGGGTTTCTGTGTGTGACTCATTCAGTAGTGATTGTTGTAGAGCACAGAAGGTTATAGAATGGAGGGTGTACAGACGTCGCGTGAGGTCGTCCCTACGTCTCCCGTTCGCCGTGAGCGTTTAGTGATTCGTGATATTGATGTTGTGAACTTCAAATCATACTATGGAGCTCACCGCATTGGTCCGTTGCACAAGACCTTCACGGCTGTTATTGGTCCCAATGGTTCTGGCAAGTCCAACGTGATTGATTCCATGTTGTTTGTGTTTGGTCGCAACGCCAAGAAGATTCGTTTAGAGAAGCTGTCGGAGCTCATTCACAACTCTGCAGCACATCCATCGCTGTCTTATGCCTCAGTGACGGTGAATTTTGTGCGTGTGGTGGAGTGGGATGGCGCCTTGGATGATCCGCTGCAGCGCGAGGAGGTGCCGAACAGTGAATTGCGCATCAAGCGTGAGGTATACCGCAGTGGTGTTTCGCAGTACTTCATTGATGGTGCACGTCGTAGTCAGAAGGAGGTGGTGGATCGACTCATCACGGAGGGCGTGGACCTCGAACACAATCGCTTCCTGATTTTGCAGGGTGAGGTGGAGCAGATTGCTCTCATGAAGCCCAAGGCCGAAAAAGAGGGTGAAGAAGGTCTGCTGGAGTACCTCGACGACCTCATTGGTACAAATGAATTTGTGGGGCGCATCTCTGCCGCTACGGCGGAGGCGGAGACGGCGCAGGTGGCACGTCTGGAGGCTCTTGACAAAGAGCAGAAGCTGAAGATGGAGCGTGCGGCGCTGGATGATGCCAAGAACTCTACCATGGCCTTCGTCACCAAGGATAATCAGCTCCAAAAGACGCTCATCGTCATGTGCCAGTTGCGTATGCGCAGCATCGAGGAGAAGCTCGTGGAACCACGACGTCTTCTTGCACAGATTGATGAACGCATCACCGACTTGACTGAGGAGCTGAATGCTCGACGTGAAACCAAGGTACAGGCAGAACAAACCGCCCACCGTAGCAAGAAGGAGCTGGCCGAGCACACCAAGAGCCGTGATGACATTCGTGGCCAGCGCCAGGCGGTGGAAACGCAGCTGGATAAGCTGAAGTCGGGGGCAGACGCGCAGGAGAAGGCCAGGAAGAAGTACCTGGATCAGCTGAAGAGGTGCAAGGAAGATCTGCAGAAGGCCATTTTGCAGCAACAAGATGCCGAACGTGAGGCAGCCATTCATCAACAGAACGTGGATGAGGCACAGCAGGCCTCCACTAGCTTGCAAACGAAGCATGACCAGATGGTGGCGGAGCTCCTCCCCACACTCCGACCGCTACGGCAGCAAATCGAAGAGAAGCGTCGCGACATGGCACCTTTTGAGCGTGCTGTGGTGGAGGCGCAGGAGCTCCTTCGCACCGCCGAGAGCCGTCTCGAAGGCCTGCATGCCAACCACCAAAAGCAAACAGATTTGTTGGCACAGGTGGAGCGAGAGGTGGAGCACAAGACGCAACGTCTAACTCAACTCGATGAGGTGCTGCAACAAGCAGAACACGATGGTCGTCGGGAGGAATCTCTGCGGGTGCAAGATGCCGTGGCGGAGGTCTCTCGCCGTAAGTTTTCCATCAACAACGCCATTCAGGAACTGAAGCTGCAATATCGTGATGGAGAGGCCGATGATCGTGCCATGGAGTTCCTCCTCTCACAACGTTCACTGAAGGGCTATTACGGCACCCTGCGTCAGCTGGGCCGTATTGACCCTTCCTACGACATTGCCGCGGGTGTGGCTAGCACCTTCTGGGGCTACCACGTCGTGGAGGACCGCGCCACCGCCACGGCGGCCCTTGACTTGCTGAAGAAGAACAACATTGGCCGAGCCACCATGATGGTGATTAGTGAGGTGGAGCGGGAGATGGGCCCGCGGTCGAAGAAGCCCTTCACGTGCCCCACCACCACCGCACAACGCCTCTTTGATCTCATTCAACCAACCAATGAGAAGTTCCGCAGCGTCTTCTACCATGCCGTGCGTGATACGCTTGTGGTGCCCACCCTGAAGGAGGCCCGAGAGACGGCCTTTGGCCAACAACGTGGCGGAGAGCGCTACCGTGTGGTATCCCTAAAGGGGGAGTTGGTGGAACCGAGCGGCACCATCACCGGTGGCGGGGCGGCACCACGTGGAGCCAAGCTCAAGGCTGCACGTGCACCACAAGACAAGGGAGCCATCAAGGCAGAGCTCCAGCGCTTGCAAGAGGAGCTCGTGCGTGCTCACGAGGAGGAGCAATCGATGCAGCTTAAGCTCCACCAGCTTCACGAGCAGCAGAGCCGCCTATCGCCGGAACAACTGCACAAGCTCCGGATGGAGCGCCACGCACTCATGGCCGCCGTGGATGGCCATCGCCAGCGCGGGGAGGCCATCACCGCGGAGGTGGAGCAGCTTCGACTCACCTTGGAATCCCGCCGGACGGCGATGGAGGCTGAGATTCAGCGCTGCACACACAAGCTTGAGGAGGCGCAGTCAGCGCGACAGGTGCATGGACGTGCGCTCGACGAGCTCGTGGAGGAGGAGGGCCGCGTCGGTGGCAACGCCTTCAATGAGATTCGTGCCGCACTGAGCTCCGAACAACAACGGCTGGATGCTGAGGAGGAGGCTCTTCGCGGGTGCCGTCGATTGGTCCAGCGGTCGCGTGCTCTGCAAGAACGCAAGACCAAGGATGTTGCCGAGATCACGGCGAACATGCAACGCTTGGAAGAGGAGGTGTCGGACGAAGTGAAGGAGCAGATCGCCACCTGCGTGGAGCGCATGGAGGGTCTCACGCGGCAGGTGAATGCCGCCGAAGCGCAAGTCTCTGCCGCCCAGGCCGAGATGGAGGAGGCACGTCTCGCCGTTCCAGCCGCCAACAGCGCCGTCCTTGAGGCCCAACGTGCGTTGGATGATGAGCAGCGCTACCGCCAGACGGAATCCGCAAAGATGGCCGATGCGCTGCAGGAGCTCGCCAAGTTCGACCAAAAGATTGATGGGTGCGAGGCCAAGATAAAGGAGAACGCAGACCTCTACGGTTGTGATACGCTGCAGATTGATGGCACCGCCCCATCCTCCCCCGCTGCTCCTTCGTCCACGCACCACGAGGGAGATGATGATGAAGATGAAGACGAGGAAGAGGATGATGCCAACGATGATGAAGCAACTACACATCTGGGCGTTAAACGCCCCCGACGTGGCGCCACCTCGTCCGAGGCACCCAACACCAACGCCGGCCCTGCATCACTCACCCACGATGAGATCGTGCAAATGAGCTTCCGTGCTACACCAGAAGAGCTCGCCAACTGCGACTACGAACGTTCCGTGCATCTTGCCAAGGCCCTCAGCGAGGAAACGAAGCGGCTGCACAGCGACATTGACTTCCGCGCGGTGGCCTTGTGGCGTGAGCGGGATGTTGCCCATCGAGCCGCCTTAGCCGACTACCAAGACAAGAAGGCGCACTCCGATGAGGTGGAGGGAGCTCTTCGTGAGCTCAAGGACCGTCGCAGTGCCGCCTTCCTTCAGGTCTTTGAACGTATTCGTCGGCAGCTGAAGGAGGTGTATCAGCTCCTCACCCACGGCGGTGATGCGGATATGGAGTTGGTGGATGCCAATGATCCTTTTGAAGGCGTTAATTTTGTGGTTCGCCCGCCCAAGAAGTCGTGGAAGCAGATCTCCAACCTATCCGGCGGTGAGAAGACCTTGTCAAGCCTGGCACTCATCTTTGCCCTGCATCACATCAAGCCCACCCCAATCTATGTGCTGGATGAGATTGATGCCGCCCTCGACTTTCGCAACGTTTCCATTGTGGCCCACTACGTACTCCGTCAAGCCCTGGGCGCACAGTTCGTGATCATCTCACTGCGACACAACATGTTCGAAGTGGCACATCAACTTGTTGGTGTGTGCAAGGTGAACGACGTCACGACCACACTCGGATTGATGCCACTTGGTTTTCAACGCAAGATGGAGCGCCTCCTCAA
The DNA here is from genome assembly GCA_030849065.1 of Jaenimonas drosophilae. Lineage (NCBI taxonomy): Eukaryota > Euglenozoa > Kinetoplastea > Trypanosomatida > Trypanosomatidae > Jaenimonas > Jaenimonas drosophilae. Next base: position 23,028 of record JASAON010001612.1, read on the forward strand.
GGGGAAGCGGAGATGCACGCAGCGTCAAGCCAGTCCTGGCTCTACAAAGGTGGAGGAGCTGGCGGCGCAAGATGATGAGAATGGGCGTCGGCCACGAAGCGCATCGCCAGCAACAACTCATGAAGAGGAGGAGCCACGTCACTCCTCCACCAAGGTGAAGCACGAGATGAATCTGCTAGACGCCCCCACAGCGGAAGAAGAAGAGGAAGAGGAAGAAGGCCGCCACAGCGTTGTGCGGCCACTTGGTAGCGCCTCCGCCAATCATTCAGCAGCACATCACGAAGACAACGGCACAGGTCGTGCACCATGTGTAGAGCGGCCCTCGGGAAGCAACACACATGAGGCTCGTCTCTCTGCCACCACGATGGTTGGCAAAGAGAATCGAGTGTGATGAAGCTCGTGGCACACACGTTAGATCTCCAGAAAGAGACGAACTAGATGGACGAAGGAATGATGATGATGGTTGTGCAGCAGCAGTATAGTCTGCATGGCAACATCATGATCATCACTGTTGTCCTTGAATGTTTTTTTTTGTTTCATTTACGTCACAGAGGGAGTTGTTGTTGTGTCTGTGTGGTGAAGTGAGATTCATCCACATGCACTGCCTCCCTCACCCCCATCTCTCTCTCTCATTCAAGTACTTGTGTTGTTGTGATCTTGGTCATGCGTTTGTTTTCATCCCGTCCTTGCCGAAGTACCATCTCTCTCTCTCTCTCTCTCTTCTACTCTTTGTTCCGTCTTTGTTTTGTGAAGGAGTCTTTCAACCTCCTTTTTTGGTGTGGTTGCGGAAGAAGAAGAATAAAAAAACTAGAAACGACCAAAAAACAAAATCGTAGCAACGTCTTCATCATGTTTGTGAAGGCCTGCCGCATCACGGCCCACCTTCTCCTGGCTATACTCATTCTTGTAGGCCTCACAGCTGAAGCCAAAACCTGCCTGACACGCACCGGCACGCTTGCGTGGAAGCACCGCGAGGGGCTCTTTCGACGTGTGGTCTCCATCTCTGGTGGCGATGCGGTGTGGAATGAGTACGACAAGGACCACCACCTCGCCGGTAGCTTTGTAGAGGTGCGGCGCGATACCAATCAGGTCTTGATGAACGACGAAGGACGTGGGGTGCAGTTGTTGCTGAAGGAGGGGGTGAGTGGCATGCGGCACATCACTCCAGGAGATGCGGGGGCGATGCCAAACACCGACTTCTCGCAACTCTACGAGGGCCACTTTATGCGTGTGGTGGATTGCACGTGACAGAGAGGGATGTCATTGGCTCGGATGATGAATGTGGTGAAACTTTGGCGCACAACTCACACGCGTGTTGTTGCCGCCCTGCGCGCAACTATACTACTACTACTACTACCACTACTACTACTACTTCTTCTTCACTTCTTGTGCTTTTTGCTTACACAGTATTTGGTGCGTTCCTTGGTGCACCACTCATCAACCCCCTCCCCACACACTACACACCTACACACGCGCACGTACGTTACGTGTGAGGTGTGCTCATGTTGCGGCAGTGTGGATGCCGTCTTCACGGCAAGCTGCGCTATCCTGTAGGGCATGGCTCCATCACCTTGGGTGAAAACCTCCTCCCGCTGCTGCCCTCCAACGACATTTTTTATCAGCCCGCAAAGCTCCGCAGCCGGCTGGACGAGGACGGCTATCTCTACTTCAAGCGCATCATTCCACGAGAGGTGGCTGACGCTGCGCTGGAAGATTTGGCGGTTCAAATGCGCGCATGTGCGTGGACCCTCGACGCCGACCGCCAACGTCAAGTTGATCTCCACGGATTCACCATGGGCATCCCATTCCCGAGCAACATCCACGATGATTCCAGCGCACTTCCTCCACCCGCGCTGACCTACACGGACCCCATCCGCAACGCCGTGAGTGGCTCGAGCACGATGGCGGTTGTTCGCCAGGTCTTTGGCGGCGCGGTGCATCCGGTTGATCTGCAAACGCTCCACCTCGGCGCACCTGGTGAGGCATGCGGCCTTCGTATGCCGAGCGTCTTTGCTAATCGTGGCACAAAGTTGGCGGTGGTGGCCCTCGCCCCCCTCCACGACATTCCGATGCACTGCGGTGCACCTGTCCTTGTGCGTGGCAGCAACGGGGGTGAAGGCTATGCCGCCATCCGCCAGACGTACGGGCAGTGGGAGGTGGAGTCAGGCAACATTGGCGGAGATGGCAGCTTCACGATGGAGCCCATGGAGCTCTCACCATTGGGCAAGCAAGCTGCGCACGATACCGTAACTGGTGCTCCCATCATCACGGACGTACATCCCTTCATGAGCTGCTCCTTTGAGGCAGGAGATCTGCTCCTCATGACGGTGTATACGATGCACGCCTTCCTCACGAACCAGTCAAGCAACTGGCGTGTGATGGCGGAGGCGATTTGGACGATGGAGGGGGATGATGTCGGGCCAGATCCGCGGTATGTTGGCAGCAGCGCGGCGGGCTTGCAGGAGTGGCTCCAACACCGCGACGACCCAGCCAAGTACCCGCGTACGATGCAGCAGGCAAAGCGTGAGTGGGGGCTAATCCCCAAGGCGCCGAGCCCTGATTCGGATGATGCTCCACAGAAGTCGTGATGCAGCCCACATGATGGCTCACCTCACGCACACACACACACACACGCTCTACTCACGCTTAATCGAAACACACGTATTCATACACATGTATGTGGTGTGGGCATATTTGCCTGCCTTGAACACATTCCACCATCAACGCCATCGTTCTTCTTCTTCACTTTTTCTTCTTCACTCCACCACCAAACGTCTTCATGGCAGCGCATCTCTTTAATTGCGCTTCTTTTTTTTCCCCCCACAACACACTTCTTCACTGAAAATGCGCCGTTGGCTTAGCCCTGTGCGGAGTCGTGCCGCGGCCTCTCCCAGCCTCCTCCACGCCCGCGCAGGCATCGCTCAGCCCTCACGTCGAGCTCTCCTTCCGTGGCCATTCTCCTCCGGCAGCAGCTCCACTGCAGCCAAGGATGGTGGTGATACGAGTGGGAAGCAGGAACCACAGATTGATTTGCACAAGCTCCGCACGATGCAGGAGCTGTTTAGCAGCCAGCCGCCCGAGAAGCAGGCGCAGCTGATGAAACAGGCGCTCGACTTCCAAAAGTCGTTGGGGAAGATTCCTGGATTCGGAAAGCTGGCACAGACCAACACCAAGGTGATGGAGCAGCTCATGCAGATGCAGCAACAGCAGCACCACGGCGGGGGTGAGACGGCATCCACTGGAAGTAGCGCCACTCCAGCCGGAAGTGGTGTGCTCTCCGGTAGCTCCACCAAGATGAATCCTTCTACACAACACGACCATAACAACAACAACAACAACATGAGCAGCGGTAGTGGCTTCCGTGCGCCAAACTCCTCCAAGGGCCCTACCCTGGATGAGCTCCGCAAGGTGAACCTTGGATCAGAGATTGAAGCACTCTTTGAGGAGCTCCGCAAGATGCGTGCCAAGAAGAGTGAGTACCGCAGCAAATACCACACCGCCACGGCTTCACTGGAAGCCGCCAACGCACAGGTGCAAACCCTCACGACGACGGAGGCCACCCTACGTGCCAAGCTGAAGAAGGCAGAGCAGGAGGTAATGCTCCTCACCTCGGAGAATCTTGAACTGCGTGAGAAGGCGCAAACGGCCAAGGAATTGGCCCGCGATGTGCAGCGCCTCACGGGAGCACTCCACCAGCGCAACGCCAGCAATGAGATGGCCAGTGGCGGGCTCGGAAGTGCCGCCTACACCGCCCTGCAACAGCAGCTCCGTGCCAAGGAAGATGCCCTTCGTTCCCTTCAACGTAAGGTGGATCGTCTGCGCAAACGAGATCCGCTGCTCCAGTTTTCACTGGCCTGCAGCGACGTCTCGCGGTGCTGCCCCGAGCCACTCACCGCCGCCTCCACGAGCTGGCGCGATCATGCCGATGATGTGTTTGGCCAACTTCAATCTGCTTTTGGAGTACTGCAACAGGAGGCATGGAAGCAGGCTGGCTCCGCCGCCCTCCCCGCCTACCTCGCCGTGGTGCGCCGTCTTCTTGCTGAAATGGTTCCACTCGGGCAGTATGATGCCATCATCACCACAACTCCTGCCGGTGGTGCCACGCTACGTCAGGCGCTGCAACACGCTGGCTTCGTTGTAAATGCCATGAGCAATGAGCCTAATCGTCTCACCATCACAGCACCAGGCGATGCGGCACTCTCCACTGTGCCCGGACCTTTTGGCGTGGTGTTGGCCATGCTGATGGCGGCGGAGCTCACCGCGGCCCACAAGGACGATGAGCGCGTGCGTCAGATGCTCCGCGACTGGGCCATCGCACCCGTTTCTGGCCTGATCTCCGTCCAGCCTTGCGTTTCATCCACCCTCGCCGGGAACACGAAGCGCTGCGCCATCTCCTACGACACCGCACGGGCGAGCGGCCCCGGTGGGCAGGCGGTAAATGTCTCGGAGAGCCTCATCCACGCGAAGCTCAGCATCGATGGCGTCGCGGCATTCTCAGCCGAGGCGCAGGACTCACGCAGCGCCGTGGCCAACCGTGAAAGCGCGACGGAGAAGCTCATCAACTCACGTCGTGTGCAGTACAATGAGCAGCTGGCGAAGCAGTCACGTGGAGAGAGCTCCCACGCTGCCCTGCTCGACGCCCTTCGTCGGCAGGTGGGCGAAGACCCGAGCCTCACCGCCTCGTGGCAGGAGCGTCATGCATCGTTGGCGCCACTCTTCCACGCATCGAGCAGCACAACTGGGACGCCCAGCGCGAGCCTAAGCGCGGTGGAGGCCTCCCTCGTCTTGTACGTGGAGATGCTTCTGTGGCAGCTCACCACCAAGACCAAGTCTGCCTAGTGAGAGAGACGTATCGAGCGGCACACGCTGTTGTAGCCACATCATCTTATAAGAAAACAACCAAGAACACACGAAACAACAACACAACACAACTCTCTTGTGGGTTGTGGTGCCTCCCACACACAGGAAGCAGTGCATTCTGATGGTGTTCTCTGTGACAGACCAGCAACTCAATATCCATCTTACACTCGTCATTCCTTGTTGATGGTCGTTGTTGCCAAAGAAGTAGTGCCGAACACACAATAGAACACACACACACACACACACAATACGCACTTCATTATCACAGCCAACTACTACTACTACTACTACTATTACTACTACACGTCATGGAAGGCACATCCTCTGAGGGTAAGTCCGTGGATATCTATGGTGCGGTGGTGGTGCGTCTGGCAGATCGTCTGCAGCTCTCCAAGGTTCCTGCCGTGCCCACCGAGGGCTTCACCATCCCCCCAACCGTCTATGCTGAGCTGGTGAGTAAGTGCAGCGCACCATCCTTCCGCACGACGGGCTTCGTGACGGTGCTCAATGAGTCGCAGGAGGAGATCTCCCTCTCCTACCACGTCTTGACAGACTCCGCTCTCGGATTTGCCATTGTGGGCGGCAACGACGTGAGCCGCCGCCTCGGCCACGCCGCCGTGGAGGAGCTCTCCGCCCTCTTTTACAAGATGTTCGTGGAGAGCCCATCGCAGCTCAGCCCAGGTATGGTAGACGTCTTCACACGTCCCGGTAGGGATTTGTTGTTGCAGGTGAGCGCGCGCAATCGAAGTGGTGCCGGCGGCGATGATAAGGTGCGTCGCGTCAAGCTAGCCGTGGATGAGGTGAAGAACATCGCCCTCAGCAACGTGGAGAAGGTGATGGAGCGTGGCCAACGTATCGAAGATATTGTGCAGAGTACGGACGACCTGCAGCACCAGTCTCAGAGCTTCCAGACCAACAGTCGGGACCTCCGCAACCAAATATGGTGGAACTCCATGAAGGGGAAGCTGCTTGTGGGTGGTGTGGTGGCCATCTTTTTACTTCTCGTGATCTTCACCTTCTTCAGTGGAGGTGGTAGCCAAGGAAAAAGTAGTGGCAGTGGGCAAGCCTAGTGGGTGAGCCACGACACGCGCTGTATACCACAGAGTGAGTCGTGGCAGCTGTTGTAGGCTCGTCTCATAACAACACACTCAGATACACACTCACACATACGTGAAGGAGGAGGGGTGGAGTTGTACCTCCGTTCGTTGAGTGAGCGTGGCACAGGTTGCAGGCTGTGATGGTGTGCCTGACCGCATGCAAGCAGCACCACCATATTGTGTTTGGCTGGTGTTTGGATTGTTTTCATCTCTCTTTTCTACTCTATCTGCGCCATGAATGAGCCTCCTGCCCTCCGTCGCTGTGTGGCCATAAAGACAATGGGCATGCAGATGGGAGGCTGTGGGTGGGTTCGTTGCACCGTAGGCGAATTGTGAAACATCATCGCCAACCTTCATTTATTCTCAGATTCTCGTGTGCCACACGTCTTGTGTAGCCCATTTATCTCATGTGATGTGTTTGCTCCACACGCAAGACACTCTCTCCCCCCTCCCTCTCCCTCTCCCTCTCTCTCCCTCTTAACTTCATCTTCATGTGTCGGTGTAGCAAGGGGATTATCATCATCCTACTCTTCATCCAGCGCACGATCAGTTGCACGCAGACAAACACCAGCAATATAGAAACGAAGAGCAGGAGATACACTTCAGCAGATCGCGCACAGGCCCCAACGTGCACGTAACTTGTTTTCTGTTCGTGTTTTTTTTTCGGATTTCTTGTGCGTTGGAACATCGCCACTCATCGCGCAGAGGTGTCTCAGACACACAAGCATACAACAACATCGAAGGAACAGAGACGAAGGAGGAAGGCAACATAACCAGTTGCCACTCACTCATTCGTCTCCGCACCTTAGTAGAACATCAATACTACTTGCTCGCTCTGTCTTGTGCCTGTTTGTACCAGTTTGTTGTAGCACATTGATCTCGCACACGCTCGTGATTGTGGCCAGCAGCAGCAGCAACAGATATCTTCTTTTTCTTTTGTTAGTTTTGCTGCTCACAACACAGCCCACACATTGAGATACTCATCCTCGTGCGCACACACGAATACAGCTACAGTTGGTGTGGCAGGGCCACCTTTATTTCATCGTTTGCTTTATTTGGCTGTTTTCTGCACGCATCCATATCCGCATCATTCCGGTCTTCAGCAGTAGTGGAGCGACTGCCAGAGTAGTGCTCACTTGAGTGAAGAACAGTGGAGATCCATCATCGTCATTTGCCTCTGCTGCTTCAATGCCCCGCACCTCGCAATCCGTTGTGGAGCTCAAGAAGCGGCTGAATGCCGGCAAACGCCTCGACCCTATTCGCTCACGTGGCAGCAGCAGCCACCCACGCACAGGCAGTGGGCGTACGCCAGGCCGCAGCAGCAGCGTCGATCCCCACGAACGTGGTGGTGCCAAGACCAAACAACACGGCGCGCACAGTGATGCACCACGACCCTATGGCTCTGCCGGCCAACCACCACACCACGACGGGCATGGAAGCGGGGTGCGTCCTGCCCCGAGCACCAGTCGTGGTGCCTCTCCATCCACCACACCTCGTGTGCCAAGCACCGCCACACGGCCAAAGCTCTCCGCCCCTCAGGCAGGACGTGGAGCTGGAGGTGGCGCAAAGAGCAGTGCCCCTACGGATTCACGTACGCTGCCTCGCCGCAACGAGGCTCCTCGTGCGCCATCTGCCTCCACCAATCGCAACAGCGTTGGCCATCACAGCCACGACGATTCAAAGCCACGGCGATCCAGCAACTCATCCTCTGCCAGCATCAGCGCTGGCGGTGGTGGTGGCGGCAGGAGTGCGGAGGCAAGTGCTGCACACCAACGCAGCACCGCCGTAGCCAATGGTGTGCCATCATCCACGCGCGGGAAGCTGGCCTTCAGCAGTGGTGGTGGCTTTAGTGCGCCTGCTTCATCGGCTGGTGAAGCTAATCACGACGCCGAACGTGGCCGGCTCGGCCAGGGGAGCACCAACAACGCCGCACGAACAACCTCCAAGGGGCGGAGTAGCAGCAGTGGTGGCATCAGTAACGGCACTCCGGCCAGACGCCCCACCTCATCCGCTTCTGCTGCTACTGCTGCAGCACACAAGACTCAAGTGGCCTCTTCCTCATCAAAGCCCATTTATCATGCCACGCACTTGGCCTTCATGCCCAACGACAACAACGCTACATTTTTGAAGAATCGCAGCAACTGGCGGCGTGATCTGCCTGCCACCGTGGCGGCCCTCCTCGACGGCAACGTGCTGGAGCCTCCTTTCACCACGGCGCTCTGGAAGCAGGCCTACGACGAACCCGCAGAGGTGGAGGATGACCGCACGTGCCCCTTCCTCGATGATGATGAGGCCGCGGCTGAGCGTCACCGCCAGCGTCTTGCCGCCAACCATGCGACGTTGGAGCACGAATACCCCACAAAGATTGTAGATGGCTATTACGCCTGCATTCGTTGCAACACGCCCATTTGTGATCCGGAATACCAAGTGCTCAACCCGGAGCGTGGCATTGCCTCATTCAAGTACCTGAATAGTGCGGCCGTGGAGGTGCAGATTTGCATGGCTGCCGATGCACACCACAGCCTACGTGGCCAGCGCCACTGCCTCAGTGAAGCGGATAGCACCCTGCACTTCTCCGTGCGTTGCGCGCACTGCAGCGGGTGTGTGGGTCAGCTGAGCCTCGACGTACCACTCAGCCTGATGCATGAAGTAGAAAGCGGTGAGCTCTTCTACGCCAACAGTGCGTGCCTGCGCCACATTAACTTCCGCACCCACGCCGATTTGCGTGGCGTTGTTGTGGGCAACTCAGACGGCCCCAACGCCGCCGCCGCCTCGGACGAGGAGGAGGATGTGATGGACCTCAACGGAGGCTGGTTTGCTGCGGAGCGTCCTGGCTCAACACAACAAGGCCGAGGCGGGAGCTCTTCCGGGAAGCCTGCACGACGGGGCAACAATGATGATCGCTACTACTCACGTGATGGAGGCGGTGTGATGGACCTCGACGAGCTCGCCGAAGGAGATGGCCGTGATGGGGATTATGATGGGTTGCACAACATGGATCCTGACTACAGCGAGGCCACACCACAAAACAACATTTTTAGCACCATGGGGTGTACCGATTATGGCTCGGGCGGGGATGAGTCAGAGGAAGATGGATAGCCCCTCCATACGAGTGCGTGTGTGCGGGTGTATAGTTGTGATTTGCGGGATTATTCTGGCACACAGCACGTAGTCGCATGAATCCTCTTCGGGTGCAGCCAGTTGTTGGCAGTTGGGGAGTGATGTTGCATGTTATGTTGCGTTGCCAACACAAGGCAAGAGATACACCACACGTACACATACACACAAATGACGTTGAGGGTGATTAGGTGTGTCATTCATCATTCATTCTTCTTGTTACTCATGTTGTGCTTTTGTAGAATACCCACAAACTCGATAGTTCGAACACACTTCAATACCCAACTACATCACCAACATCTTCTCACCACTTATCGGCGGCAACTTATTCCTCTGTGCTGTGTGCCCCCAATCCTAGGAACTGATATCTGCTACCACCTCAAAAGTGGAGCTCTACATACGCCATTTTTCCTGCTCAGGCTACCCACTGAAACAAAGCACAGAGAGAGGGAGGAAATCACGTGTACTAGCAGAGGTCCTACACCCCACGTGAGGGAGTTGCATCATCATCATCATCCGTTGTGATAGTTGACGGATCGGGGCTCTTTTTTCTTGGTTTCTTTGCTTTGTTGCATCCCCAGCTGCCTTGTCCGTCACTTGGACGCCTGCGTGCGCGTGTTTCTTCGTTGGTGGTGGGCTGAATTCTCTGCGTACCATCACATCCCTGCACATCACAACACACAATTCCGTTGTATTCCAATTCCAGGATGGCAGCACTAGCCTCCATCTCTGCGGAGCTCAAGCCACTTCTTCGTGCCATGAGCGATGCCGCGTACAAGCGCGACCACTATGCCGTGATGCAGCCCTACGAGGAGCTGAAGGCCTCTCCGGCTCACACTAGGCTTGCGGAGCTGGCACGAGATCATCGGGCAGAGCTGGAGGAGCTGCATGCCCGCGAGGCTGAGGTGGATGTGTTGCAGCCATCCTACCTCCTCACACGTCACGCAAAGGCGGCTGCCACTGACCCCGATGACTTCATCAAGTATCTCATGGCTGTGATTCGACGTGTGGAGGAAGGAGTTGGCCAAGCCACGCTCTCCTTTCTGCTGCAGTACCCCGACGAGACGGAACACGCCGAGGGCATCGTGGAGGATTATGAGCAGCAATTCTTCACATCCACCTTCTTGCGTGCGATTCCACGCCCCTCCAACTCCGCCTCAGACCTCATCACCGTTGCACAGATTCACGATGGCGGTTTTGATGCCGACGTGATCTCTGCCGCGCTGCTGAAGCACCCACCTGCTTCTAGCGAGGAGCTGGCTGAGTTGGTGCGCTTCACGCGTAGCATCGGCCTCTCCATCACTGTGGCGGCGGGTGAAAACCTGGAGCGCAGCTTCGAGCGCTGCATGCGGCAGGAGTCGGCGCAGAGTGTGTTCGAGCGGATGATCGCCACGGGCCTCCCGCCCTTCTCCACTCGCCTCTTTGCGTTGCTCTTCAATGCCTCCAAGACCTTCGCCCCCGGCAGTCGTGGGGTGCTCGACTACTACGAGCTCATGCTGGACTACGGCATCACACCAGAGCCCAGCACGTGGAGGATTCTGTGCAAGCAGTGCTCTGGCTACGCCTGCGATCACTTCACGTTGCGGCAGAAGAGCACCACCGCACCTATTCCCGCTCCAACAACAACAACAAGCACCTCGGCATCATCAACTACGGCAGGCGGAGCTTCTGCTGGAGCTGCCGTAGGTGCTCATCGTGAGTCTCGGCGCAAGGATGAGCGCACCTACTACCTGGAGCGTCTGCGGGAGTTGGTCAGTGCAACGAAGCCCAACCCGGTGCCCCTGATGGAGGCACTGAAGCTCGTCCATCGTGCCCAGGTGGAGGGCACCTCTTTGCACGGTGACAACCTACTTCCCGTGGCGTTGTTGCACGATTGCTGCAAAGGCACCACACGCCAGGCAGACTTGATGTGGCCCTTTGAGAAGTCGCAGGCCTGCCAGCCGGGCAAGGTGCAACTGCCACGAGAGGTGTTGCGCAGCCTGCCCAGCCAAGGTACACCACATCACCAGGACCCACACCACCACCCGGATGAAGATGCCGGTGCGCCAGCTCTCGTGCAGCACAACGCCTTCGATTTTCATTTGGATGGGGCGGTGGGGGAGCTCCTCGAGGATGGCTCACCGCCACAAAACCATGACGAGTGGGAAGGTGGCTCCAGTGGCACCTCCAACCCAGACCGCTCCCCACTTCTTCCCCGCGAGACCACGACGCACACCAACGAGAGTAGCTCTCCCAACGCCAGCAACCACAACCGTGGAGGGAATGCTGCCCCGCAAGATGCCTCTTCTGCGCCAGCACGTCGTCCAGCCGGCATCGCCTCTCCCGGTGAGGAGGCTGACTATGTGCTGAAGGTTCTTGCCCAGTTCGGTGCCATGGCGGAGAGCGGGCTCATTCAGTCCATCTTCTTCGCCAACAACACCACCAACAACGACGAGGTGGCGAGTGAGGTGGCACAGGCTGTGATTCGCTTTCTGGTGGAGTCCTCGCGAGAATCACGTGGGGTGGGGGTGAGCCCCATTCTCTGCTCCGATTGCCGCCGACTGATGCACTATCTCGTGCGGCTGCCAAAGCCAAACCCAGGACCTCTGCGCCTCATGCGCACCATCGTGCTGCAGTACTACGAGTATACCCATGAGTACGGCACCGATTGGCGATCCACGGTCCCGGCTGGCCAGGACCACAACAACAACCTGCGCACGGTCTTTCCATTCCTCTCCACGGCCATGCGTGGGAGCTCGCTGGAGGCGGCACTTGGCATCTTCACCCTTGGACTCGTCATGAGCACCGAGGCAGTGCCAACACGTGCCATTGAATCCCTGCAAATCATGCGTACCAAGGCATCTCACCGCTCACAGCACCACCCCGTCCTTGTGGCACTCGAACAGTGTCGCTGGGTGCGTGCGGCGGTGCTGGAGCACCCATCACTGGTCCCGCAGGTGGATCGCAGCCGCTCCAACCCTGACCTGGGCAGTGCCGAGAAGGATTCGGCGGAGGATGGGATGCCCGTGGGCCACGAGGCGAGTGTGCTAGAGGTCTCCGGCCGTTCCTCCTCCACGCCCGTTTACACCCTCTATCACTATCTCTACAGCATTCTGCGTGAGTTGGAGGTGGGTCGGGAGATTGCGGAGTGGTACAAGATTCAGCTGCGTGAGGAACAGAAGCACGTGGTGGCCCACAAGGCAGGATGAACCACACATATATTCACAGACAGCCTCTACTTGCCATGAAACATTAGGTGCAAGGAGAGAGAGAAAAAAATATACGTATGTGAGTGTGTGTGGTACGTCTTGTTGCTGGCTGGACCAGAAGAGTTGTGATTGGCTCTACGCCTCTCATACACACTGTGCTGATGAGCATTGGTTCTGTTTTTTTCTGTGCATGGATGAAGAAGGAAGTGCGCATGTCTGTGTCTGTGTGCTATGGGTGAATGCGCTGAAGGCACCTCACGAGTGTGAGTAGGGGCGTTCTCTCCCTCACGATGCAATGCGATCCTCCTCTCTCCTCTTCTCACTCGTCATCCCGCCATGGGCAATCGATCTTGGGACGGCGATACCTTCATCCAACCACTCTTATTCTTCTTCTTCTGATTATTATTCCTATTCGCTTCCACGACAGCTCACACACACACACACACACCTTCACGCGTGTGCGTTGTTCTGTGTGGTGTACCTCGTAGCTCCACCAAAACGTCCAAAAGCATGCAAGTTGAGACGGAGAAGGCGCCCGGAGATGGCGTCCCGCTCGAGCAGCTCTACAAAACGGAGTGCCTGCGGGTTGGGGTCCTCCCGAACAGCGCCATCCTTCGCGAGCTCACGACGGAGCGTGCAGCCTTGATCCTCTCCGGAACCTCGCCACTGGCGCAGCCCGACTTGGTCATGAGTCTCAAGGACAACATCATTGGCTCTGCCGGCCTACGTGCCCTCTTTCCGGTGCTCCGCTTTAGTCACCGCACCCTTCACACCCTCAATCTCAGCGGCAACCATTTAGGCAACAGCGCCATTGTGCAGCTCGCCCAGCTCCTCGCGAGTGGCTTCCCGGCCCTCCGACGCGTGGAGCTCGGAGATAATCCCTTCACCTACCAAGCCGCGAAGCAGCTTATTCACATGTGCGAGGGTGACGCACGCCTACGACGTCTGCCGGCCTCACTTTTGCCCGATGATCCCACCATCGCCTTTGATTTCGTGGATTCTACGGAGGTGGAGTCCACGGCACTCAGCAAGCGCGCGGGCCGTCGTGCTGCCCAGGCACGCCGCATGAACCGTCTCGCGAGCTCCCCACTCCAGCCCAACAGCGCATCCATCCTGAATAGCACCAACAACACCGCTGCCAACACGGCTGAGGCGGCCACCGCTCAGGGTGCCAACCCGGCGGAGGAGGTGGCGGCGGTGAGTATCGTGGAGGACCCCAAAGGTAGTGCCATGGATCGGATGGGTGCAGATAATGGCATCGAGTACGTTGGCATTGAGGGCTCCCTGATGAGCCAGCCCCTCATTGAGAGCCTCCAGACGCGCTTCCACGAGGCCATCCAACGTCGTGAGCGTCGCAAGCAGCTCCTCTTCCACGGCTATGTGGGCTGCCCCGTCCTCAGCCATGTTGGTGAAGGTGCCACACCCTCGCGGCCCTCGTTGCCCTCATCGAGCCTCCACGGCCACAGCACCGCCACCTTCAACTCTGATCTCGCCGTTACCCCCACCACCGTTCCTGGCACGATGGAGCGGCCAATGCGCGAGGATCAGCCGATGCCCGACACCTCCATCAACTACATGGGGCAGGAGTCCTCGGTGCTTGACATGCAGAGCGCTGGCTCGCCACTCTGCTTGGAGTTGGGCTCACGCTCCATGGGGTCCAACGCACAGGGAACCCCAACAACAACATCTACATCCTTGTTGGCGGCACTGCCAATTCCAGCCGCGCCATCCACGTCCTTCCTGCCAACGGTGGCCGTGGTCACTCCACCTGCGGAGGAGCCACCGCAGCAACAACAACAACAACAACAGCCTTCAACTGATATTGCGGCTGATGCAACCGAAGAGAGTAGTGATCCGCCCAAGTGGCTGCGCGAGACGGCCCCTGTGGAGGATGTGATGAGCGCAGTACATCACCCAGACAACGTGGCACCGCAACCCGGTGAGGAGGATGAGGTGGTTGCACCACAACCGGAGGATGATGTGCCACCCTCACCCGTTGCAGCAGCAGCCGCTGACGAGACACCAGCAGAGGCTGTTGGAGGTGATGAGGAGAAGGAGGAAGTTGTTGCTGTGCATGAAACTACGAACGAGGAGGAGGCAGACGGTGTTTCTCCGATCGTCATCCACACCGAACACAGCAGCGAGGACCGTCTTCGCTCAGATGCCCAACACGTTGCCGAAGAAGCACAATCCAGTACCAGCACACGCAAGAGCGGCAGGGCAACGGCCAATGGCGATGGCCCTATGCCTCCGTCGTGGTTGGATGAGACGGAAGAGCCTCCCGCTGTCGAGGTTGCACCAACCAAGTCAGAAGAGGAGGAGGAGCACACACCAGATGTAGCACATGTGTGTGCTATAACTCCCGATCAGGCCAGTTATACCCAGCCGCCCTCGCGCATGGAGATTGAGCAGCCGCAGGTCGTGGAGCGCAAGACGCTCGCTACGCCAAAAGACACCGCCGTGGAATCCACCGCACCGGAGTGGCTCGATGATGGCATGGAGGAGCCCGAGGAGGCTTCTCCTCTCGCACCCGCAGCTCCAACGGAGGTGATGGTGGAGGAGGCAGAGCCAACGCAGGGCGAGGATGTTGAGGAGGTACCCGCCACGATGGAGGATGAAGATGATGTGGTGGAGGCTCTCCAGGCACCTCCTCCACTTGATGATGTGCATGAAGTGGCGATTGATGATGCCCCAGCTCCGGCAGTGGAGGATGACGTAGTGTCTACTGCCCACAACGATGAGGTTGGCGTGGAGGTTCCGTCAGCAGCTCTGGCGCCATCGGAGCATGAGGAGGTCGAGGCACATCCCACTCACGACGAAGAAGATGCTGAAGAAGCCGTACCACTAACAGCAGCAGTGGAAGATGAGGTTCAGGCGGCCCCTTCCCACGAGGACGATGCGGAGGAAGACTTGGAGCTCCCCGGAATGGATGATGATGATGTGGAGCTGATGCCAGCTTCCGCTCATGAACTCGGCAACGAGGTCGCTGATGCAAATGCCTCCCCACTAGGTGGTGTGGCTCCTCCCGAGTCTGGGACGCCCAACTGGCTGGATGAGGATAATACAGCCGCACCCTCCGATGAGGCAGGACGACTAGCACCAGAGCTGACTGAAAACATTGATCATAGTGCTCATGAGGAGGTGCCGCTTCACTCTCAGGCAAACACAACGGTGGTGGAGCAGGGCAGGAATGATCTCGAGGAAACGAGTGCCTCGGCCATGGTCGATGGTGTTCTGGTAGAGGCTGCTGATGGTCCCGCAACAACAGCGACGGAAGATGCTGAGACTGTACCCGTGCCCGTTGATGAGCGTAGTGATGAGGTGGAAGCTCCTCCGGCGATGGTGGTGGAGGATGCGCTGACGGCAGAGCCACCTCAAGCGATGGAGGACGATGTTCCAGCCGAGACCGCCCCACAAGAAGAGCAGGAGGAAGAAGTGCGCGACGAAGAAGTAGCAATGGATGATGATGCAGCTTCTCCTGTGGAGGAGGAGAGCATCCCCATTGAGGATGATGCGCCGATTGCCGCCCCCGAGGAGGTGGAGGATGCTGCTCCAGAAGATGTTGCGCCTGTGGCAGAGGAGGCCTCCCCCGTCCACGTACCCGAGCCCGCACCTCCTGTGGTGGAGAACGATGTGCCCTACACTGGCGACCCTCTCGATGCCATTGACTTCTCCAATCTCGGAGCAAACAACAACAACAACGGTGGTGATGGTGATGGAGCTCCATCGTGGCTCGACGACATGTGGTAGGAGGCACACCATCACGTTCATGTGTAGCTCTGCTCAAGCAGAATTTGATGTACTCTAGCAACACAAGGGAGGTTGTGGGAGGTGTCAGTGGGCACCCTCTTCCTCCCTTCTTCACCCAGATACCCACACATTCACTCACGCACACTTGCACTTGTGCAGGATGTTGGGCATCATGTGCCGCACATTGCGGTCAGCCCCAGCCACCCCCCAAACTATCACCTCTCCTCATTGCGGAAGGTGTCTTTTGGGGGGGGGGCTACGATGTGGCTGTTGTACGTACACCACGACACCAAAACATGACTGTATATTCGTGTGTACGTAGTACTTCTGAGTGTGTTCTTAGTGTTGTCTTTGCTGTTCCTGAAGATCCTACCCCTACACCTATCTCTTCCTTCTTCTGTTGTTGCATGAATCTGTGTGTGTAGTTCGCCACTCCCATTCATACCCTCCATACAACCCCTCTCCACACACATCGTCATTATGGCCGACAGCAACCAGGTTGAGCAGCCCAAGGAGATCGCCGCGACGGAGAAGATCTCTGAGGACACCCTCAAGTACCTCCGCAACAAGCGTGTGCCCGAGCTGATGGAGTACCTCCTCCGCAACCTCATCCAGGAGCAGCCCGAGAAGCCCAGCGAGTTCATCCGCGACATCGTGGCGAACCCCCTGCCCCCGCACATCATCATCGCCGGCCCCCCAGCCTCCGGCAAGAGCACCGTCTGCCACCACATTTGCGCCTTCCTCCGCAAGAAGACCGGCAAGAAGCCCGTGCACATCAGCTCCGGCGACCTCCTCCGTGATGAGGTGGCCCGCGGCACCAACCTCGGCAAGATCGCCGAGGGCTACATGAACGACGGCCACCTTGTGCCCGATAGCCTCATCGTCAGCATGATCCGCGAGCGCGTCCTTCAGGACGATGCCGCCAAGAACGGCTGGCTCCTCGACGGCTTCCCACGCAACCGCGACCAGGCCATGGCCCTCGATGCCGAAGGCTTCGCCCCCGACCTCTTCTTCGTCATGGATATCCCCGATGATGTGCTCATTGAGCGCGTGGAGGGCCGCCGCTCCGACCCAGTGACGGGCACCATCTACCACCTCAAGTTCAACCCAC
This sequence comes from Jaenimonas drosophilae, assembly GCA_030849065.1. NCBI lineage: Eukaryota > Euglenozoa > Kinetoplastea > Trypanosomatida > Trypanosomatidae > Jaenimonas > Jaenimonas drosophilae. The sequence continues at coordinate 40,151 of JASAON010001612.1, forward strand.
CTCCCCAGGACGACTTCGTGCTGCTGGACCGCCTTGAGCACCGCCCCGACGACACCCGTGAGGTGCTCGGCCCCCGCCTCGAGACCTTCCACACCACCGTGGAGAATGTGCTGGAGCACTACGCCCCGGTTACCGTCCACCTCAACGCCAACCGCCCCGAGCGGGAGATCTGCGACGATGTGGAGCCCATCATAGAGCACCTTCTTGGGCTCTAAGCACCTCGATGGTGTTGGCTGGATGTGCGTGTGTGTGTGTATGCGCGCGAGGGGGAATGGACGATGGTTGGCGGTGAACGAGCCTTCGTTGGAGGGGTGCTCGGCAACAGCGCTGCCGTCCTCAGACAGGAACGTGTGGGGGTGTGAGAAGCACTGGATCGGTGGCGCGGGGAGAGCGCGCACACACAGCGCTAGGTGGTGCTGAAGACAAGTGAAGTGAGTGCGTGTCTTTGGAGATGTGGAGGAGGAGGGAGTGTACCGGCGTACATCTGTTTCTAAACGGCACGTTGTGGTGGTTTGCACCAGAGTTGGGCTCACGTACCTGTGTGTATGTGGCCAACTCGTACCCACCATCTAACACACGCTGCGGAACCTCCCTCCTCTAATGCCTCCATGGTACATCCTCTTCATTCTATTCCCTACATTTTTCAGCACACACACCCTTGGTGAGCTCCTCTACCATCATTTTGATGATGCCATCAGATCTTGGTCTTGGTGAATCCACCCACGACGAGCAGGGGAGATGCACGGGCGGCAACAATCACCAGCCACACTCCTTGTGTTGGGTATTGTCAGTCTGGCCTCCCCCCACTCCTCCCCACATCTCCTTCCCTCCCCTCACGAACATCTCCACGTGAGTCTTTGAATGTACTAAAGCAACAGCAGGCTACGGATGTATATCTAGGTTATCTTCCTATCTTTTTTTGGATTCATGTGTATTGGTGGTGTAGAGTGATGAAGATGATGATGGTGTGGTGTGTATGCGGCACCCTGTGTGGAGCCTGCACACGAACGTGAGTTGCACTCACGTGGCATCCTTCATCTCTTCTCTCACTCTCCGTGTGTCGCTTCACTCCACGGAGCAAAATGAGGCACAATGGATGGGCCCATGATGGTGTTGCACTGTCGTGGCCCTGGCACCACATTCCTCACCCTAGGTGAGGAGTGAAGAGCGGTGGTTCGTACAAGACTGCAGAAAAATGTTCCCGCACACGAAGAAAAAAATTCCTCTTCTCAATACTGGTGTGGAGCAGGCTGCTCCTCTCAGTTGCTTCCTTGCTGTGCTGTGAGCTCACTACTCGCTCCAGCTGATGTGCTCTCACCCTCTCTCTCTCCACCTTGTACTTGCACCTCCTCTTCCTGTTGTTGTTGTTGTTGTTGTTGCTGCTGAAGTACGTCATTCAAACGTTTGTGGTTGGTCTTCACACAGTCTAACTTAGCTCTATCGTGGATCTCCACCCTCTTAACCCCTCCACACACACACACAACACCAACAAGTGCATCCCATCTGTGCGTGCGTGTGTTCGTTTTGTAGGTAGGTACCTCATCAGCATCTAGTCCGTGGTTGGCGCTTCCTTGTAGCTTTTGGCCACATATTTCTTCGTACACAACTTGTTGTACCAACACTGGAATCATCAGTGGTGCTGAAGATACACCACCTTCGTCTACGTACGCCACACACACACACACAACGAGAGCACATATCATGAGCTACCGTCCCATTACGCCGAGCAACGGCACCCCAACCCATCAGCGGTTGTACAGCCGTGCCAGCACGCCCATGTCGCGGCCATCCAACAACAACCGCATTGGCAGGCCGAGCGTGGTGGCGAGCAACGGTCGCAAGACCTCGCGCAGTGTGGGTGCCATGCGTCCATCCAACGCCGCTGGCGGAGCCTCCACCTCCAACTACGGTGGAGGAAGCGTTGCAAGCTTTATGCCCCCAAACAGCCAAAGTGGCCGTAGTCGGCAGCTCTCCACCGTTGTACGCCACAACGCTGGTGGCGAGCTCGTTCAGCACGTTCCCTCTGTGCCGAAGCTGTACGTGGCGGATGTGAATCCCACCTACTGCATCGATGGTGCGGCACGTCATGTGGAAACGGTGAATGAGCGCGTGGCGTGGACGGCAGAGTACGACGGCACCCTTCGCATTCGCAGCCTACCAAAGGGCACCCCACTGAAGCAGCTCGATGGCCGTGAAGGCACCTTCTGCAGCAGCCTCTTGTATATTGAGCCCTACCAACGTATGTGGGCCGCCTTCCATGACGGCTACATTCGTGTGTACGATGTGGCCACCGCCAAGGTGGTGAAGGAGGTGGTGCAGCACAGCGGCGGCATCAACGCCATGGTGATGGTGGAGGGCGTCGTTTACACGGGCGGTGTGGATTGGAAGATTTGCCAGTGGAGCCAAGAAACGGCCACCTACGAGCGCCTCTTCTTTGGCCACAATGGTGCGGTGCGCTGCCTCTGCACCGGTGTGGGGCCAAGCGGTGCGGTGCTCTTCTCGGGCAGCGATGATTCCACCATCAAGGCGTGGAACCCGTACGCCGCACTGAGCGCCGACCAGAACAACGCCGACGCCTGCATGCACACCTTCACGGGCCACGAACGTGCCGTGCTGAGCTTAGAGATGGTGCCCTCCTTTAGCCAGTTGTGGTCTGGTGGCGAGGATGGCACCGTGCGGGTTTGGAATCTTGAGAATCTGCAGCCCGTTGGCATCTTATCGGGCCACACCGCCCCGGTGAGCTCACTACTCGCGATGGAGTCGCGGATGTGGTCGGGTGATAAGCACGGCGCCATTCAGCTGTGGGATATTGGCAGCATGGCCCCCATCTCCAAGATCTCCGGCCGTGGAGCTCGGCATGGCATGGTGCTGACCATGAAGCGTGTGCAGCCCTGCTCGGCGTGGAAGGTTTGGACGACGGGTTCCGCGGGCACCATTCAGTGCTGGAACGTGGAAACGGTGCCCATTCTCTTCGATGAGCGTGGCAAGGCCCCGACGAAGCGAGGCATCAGCCGGGATAAGGCGGAGGAGTACGAACAGTACATTCGCACCTTGCAAGATGAGCTCGATGCCGCACGACGTGAGGCACAGTTGAACTACGAACGCGATCGGATGGAGGTGCAGCGTGAGCTGGAAACGCAGCAGCTCCTTGCCGAGGAGAATGATGCCCTCAAGATGCGCCTTCGTGAGATGGAGGAGCTTGCTGAGGACGCCGCCTCCACTGGGCAGCGCCGTGCGCAGAGCCGCCAAGACGATGGCCAACGCCAGGCAGAGCGCGTGCGGCAGCTTGAGCAAGAGCTCCGCCGTGCGAAGCAGGCCATTGATCAGTTAGAGGCCGCCGCTCAGCGTCAGGCTACGGCGCCATCGCCCTCGCCCGCGCCGGAGCCCGCGGCCACGCCGATCGCGGCCCTCCTTGCCGACCCCGTCACTGGTGAGGTGCCACGTGCTGCGCGCTCCAAGCACATGCGGAAGCTCGAGGACGCCGGCCTTGGCAATTGGGAGTACCTCCTGCAAAACAAGCCACATGAACTACGTCAGCGTGCGATGGAGGATATGTGTGCGGCCCTCGGCGTGCCCGCTGGCCAGGTGGAGCTCGCGCTGCGGCCCATCAACGGCCCACAACGGAGTGGCGAGCCGCTGCCCGCGGATTTGCAGGTGGAGGCCGTCGTGATGCACCCATCCAAGATGCCGGCGGAGGAGCTGGAGCGGCGCATGGAGGTGTACGGCTTCCCACGCATGCTGGATCTCTACGACCGCGCACGTGGAGCACCGAAGACGGGCCTCGACGCCGCGGAGGAATCGCTCCGCCAGCTTCGTCAGCAGAAACAGGCGGAGCCCGTGCGGGAGGAGGCGGCGGCGGCGGCGGCCCCCACGCGTGCAGATCCAATCGCCGCACGCAAGCTTGCCGAGGCACAGCGCGAGGTGGAGCAGCTCCGCGATGCCAACGACAGCCTCGCCAAGGACCGCGAAGATCTTCGTGCCGAACAGCGCATGCTTCGCAAGGAGAACGATGCGCTGATGCGATTGGTGCCCACCAACACACCACCGCCGCCGCCTGCCGCTGCCGCTGCTGCACCGAAGAAGCGCACCAAGACGGCCTCGACCAACACGGAAGCGGAAAAAGTGCCCGCCGTTGTTTCTGCACCACGCTCCGCCAGCAGCCCTGCGCCGAGCTCCGCCTCTGCACGCGCCACGCGTTCCGCCGCGGGTGCCCCATCTGCCGAAGATGCACAACGTCAGGCAGCCCGTGAGGCATCGTTGATGGCCGACGTTGCCGCACACAAAGACACCGTGGCGTACTACAAGACGGTTATTGAAGAGAAGGAGGCGGAGAGGAAGAAGCTGGAGGAGGCGCTGCGTCGTGCGCGTGGCTCCACCGGCAGCCCGAGCGCCGGCGGTGCTGCGGCGGATGATGGCGAGGGTGACTTCTTTGTGCCGTCGCACATCTCCCGCGGCCGTCCAAGCTCGGTGCGTGGTGGCGCGGGGAGCAACAGCCGTGGGGCAGCGGTGTCGGAGGCGAGCGCAGGCAAGCCCGATGCGCTGGCCGCTGAGAATGAAGACCTCCGCGCGCAACTTCGTCGCGTACGTGCGGATCTCGCGAAGGTGAAGGCGGAGTCAGGCCCCGCCAGCCCCACACCAACACCGGAGGCATCCAAAATGGCCACCGATTTGCGACGAGCTCAGCGCGAGGTGGAGGACCTCAAGAAGAAGTTGGAAGCAGCCAACAGCGCCGCCAACCCCAACAACAACAACAACAATAACAGTACTGCCCCTAGTACTTCTGCGCGTAGTGGTGCTGCCTCTGCTGCTCCAGCTCCAGAGGTGAAGGCGTTGGAGCGTCAGGTGGCCGAGAAGGCGGCGGAGAATGGCCGGCTGGACCGCAAGCTGCAGCAGATGCAGGCGCAGGTTGATGAGCGGCTGAAGCCGCAGATTGCGGAGCTGAAGGAGGCCAAGGACCAAAAGGAGGCACAGGTGCGCGAGCTGCAGAAGACCGTGAAGGAGCAGCAGCGTGAGCTCCAAAAGGCCCAACAACAAGTGCAACAACAACCGTCGGCACGTCCCTCCACGCAGAGTGTGGAGTCTCCCACTCATCGTCGTCAAGGGGAGCAGCAGGCCGCGGCACTGAATGAGGTGAAGGCGGAGCTGAAGGAGGAGCAACGCAAACGTGCGCAGCTCGAGCGGGACCTGAAGAAGGCCACGACCGAAGCAGAGAAGGCCAACACTGCCGCAGAGAAGGCCAACGCTGTCGCAGAAAAGGCCAAGGGAGAGTTAGAGAAGGCCAAGGCTGCTGCACGCCAGCCACGTGAGTCCATTGATGAATCCGGAGGTGGCCAACTTGTGCGTGGTCGCACGGGCAGCGATGACTTCGTGCGTCTTCGTCGTGAACGGCTCGACGGACCATGCGCCAACAGCCTCGAAGCTGAGAATCTGGCGCTCTCGGTACGTCTAGCAGATGCCGAAGCCGTGATTAGCGACCTCCAAAACAACAACGTCAGCCAACGACGCAGCCACTCCACAACGGCCTAACCCAACCAAGAAACAACGATGTTCGTTGTTGTTGTTGTTGTTGCCAGGTTGTGTATATGATGGCTGTCGTTGGTTGAATCTATTCTTTCTGAGTGTTTGTAACTCGTGTGTGTGTGTGTCTTGTTAGATCCATCTAGGCCCTGACCAACACCAACGTTTCTTTGGCCTTCATATCATCCAGTCCGTGCTCGCCCCCCCCCAACTAAGCTATTGGCTTTGGGGGTGAATGATGCACGAGCATGTGTGGTGGTGATGTTGGCTTGTTTGTTGGTGATGGAACTGGTATGGAAGACGTTGTGTGCCATCTGTACGATATCTGTAGATGAAGGGTGCTTCCTGGCTGTGTGTGTGCGTGTGGAAGAGAGTTGGGCATGGCGCATGGTGGTACAAGAGTCGTATGACGGCCTACTTCCACGTAAGAAGTGCGTCCGCCCTCACACATACACAGAGGGGCATCCTGAACCCCTTTCGTTGTTTTTCTATGAGTTCTCTGCCACCAACAGATGCACATGATGGATGGATGGCGTGTTGTTGTGTGAGGCATGTCGGAGGCACAATCTTCTCTTCAACGTCTATTGTTCGTCTATTCAAGCGTAAGTTGGCACATTTATTGGCAAGTACTCACTCAGGACTACGTTGACGGATGATGGCAGGCAAGTGTGCTCCTGCACATCCAGTGGAGCTCTTCCATCGTCTGGCGGACCCTCAACTGGGCAGCTCCTCCGTTGTGGCCTTGGTGGCCGCTCCATCCACATTGGTGGAGGAGCATGATACATCACCATCACCCTCGGTGTTGTGGTGCGGCGAAGCAGATGGCACAGTGAGCCTGCGTATGCCACGCGATGCAAACGCAGTGTTGCGTGTGCTTCCCAATCCGTGGGGCGATGCAGCACAGGATGTGGCAGTGGTCCGACTACTCCCCGTCTGCGCTACCCCATTATCATCATCATCATCTCTTGTGTGGGTCTTCTACAAGAATGGCGGCATTGCCGTGTGGGATGCCCAACACTTCAGCGTTGTACACCAACACACACCAGAAGATGCAAAAGATGTGGCACCAATTGTGGCTGCCTGCACCGCCATTCTTGCCAAGGTTGCCGTGGTGATGACTGCCGACGCACGTGGCCAACTTCGTTTGTGGTCCGCAGATGCGCAACACAGCGCCGCCCTACTCTCCTACAACGCCAGCCCCGTGTGGGGCTTGGCGGCAGCTCACAACCCCGAGACGGGCATGGTGCAGCTCCTCATCGCCACCTCGGCGCACGGCATCATCAGCGGCAGCCTCCCGGATGCATTGGCGGATGTGTCGGCGCCCATCGCAGCCGGCTCGGTGAGCTTCGCGCCATTTGGAAAACAAGATCGCAGCCAACGTGTTGGTGTGCGGGCGCTCCACGTCTTTGCAGATACGGCGGAGGTGTGGGCGGCAACGGAGCGTGGGACTGTGGAGGTGTGGGATCTCTTCTCACAACTGCAATCAGCAGTCGTTGAGCTGCACTCAGGTGAATCGTCATCATCTTCTTCAGATGTTGTTGCAGCCGTGGCGCTCGTGGAAGTGGGCCCTTTTGTGTGTGCGACGCAAGCCAACGGTCATCGTACGCTGCTTCAACGCTTTACGAAGGAGATCATCCAGGGGATGCCCGCAGACGCTTCCTCATCATCATCTTCTTCCATGTTGGTGCGTTGCTCCACGGCCTACACCGTGTGGAGCCGCACCGCTGTTGGTACGTGGATGTCGTGGATGATTGAGAACCCTAAAGATGATGCAGCACGTGCTCATCCAGAGGTTGAAAGCTTTGACGTGGATGATCTGGATGATGTGTGTTGTGCCGAGGATGATGATGATGATGAGGGGCCCACTGCTGGTGGCATGGGAGATCTTCTACGTAAGTTTGGCATTCACGATGATGCATCTGACGAGGATGGTGGTGGTGATGATGATGATGATGAGACTGTGAGTGACGAGGATGTGCCGGATGATGATGAAGTACGTCATTTGCGGCAACAAGTCGCGGCATTGACTGGGGAGAAGGAGGCCCTTCTTCGTCGTGTAGCTGCGCTGGAGCGTCAGCTCGGCCGTTGATGCTGTGGTACCATCACCACCAAAACACTGGTGGTGCATGATGGATGAGCACAGAGTATGAGCTCGTTGAGGGCTCGTTTCATAACCGACGTTAAGCCTTGATTGCTTTTTTCTTCTTCTATTTCCGTGTATGGCTGTCCTTCAACAACACTGCACACATGAGTATCACATACTTCATCATCTTCTACATTCTGTTGTTGTTGTTGTTGTTGTTGTTGTTGTTGTTCTGTGATAGACCAAAGGTCAGGAAAGAAGGTGAAGGTGAAGCTGAGTGAGACACAATCATCGCGATTCTCATCGCGTGCTCACCCACCACACACCTCATCGCCCAACAAGACCCACACGCACACACACAAACATTGGCCTACATATACACGTTCTTCACACCAAGAAGAATTGATGCTGGAGCGACGCGTCTCGAAGCGTAGCTCCGCCACTGCGATGAAGCACAGCCTCCCGCTGCCGCCGGCGGGTGGCGCCACGCCGAAGCGCAGCGCGCGGGCAGATTCTCATGGCAGCATCTCCGTCGTGGATGAATCCTATCGTGCGCTGGAGATGGCACATGAAGAGCTGCGTGAGTTGTGTGCCGCCCAGGGCGATCATCTCGCCAGCTTAACAACGTTGGCGGAGGAGCGCAAATTGAATGAATCCGTCTTCGCAACGATGGAGGCGGAGCATGAACGTACGGATGCCTTTTTGGTTGAGCTGCGCGGGTTGTTGGCCACGTTGGTCGGCAACACCTCCACGGAGGCATCATCCTCCACCTCCGCTGGTGGTCGGCTGCAATCGAGCACCGTCAATACCCACGCTGCACGGTCAAGTGCCAAGAGTGCCAACAGCTCCACCAAGGCTGCTCATGGCGCCGAGATGGTGGCCGAGGGCAGTCCGGCAGTGATGGCCGCCCTTCGTGAAGTTGTGGCACAAGTGCGGATGAAGATGGCAGCACTCGAGCAGGTGGAGCAGCGCCATGCACTACGAAACCGGCGGCTGGAGAAGGAGCTCAAGGTGGTGCATCAGGCCAACACATCGAGCACCGATGCATCAACCAACTCCTCCGAGCAGTGCGCCGTTATTGCCATCACCAACTCTGCGGCTGAGGGTCTCGCGTTGCAGGAGCGCATCATTCTGCTAGAGGATGAGCTGAAGGATGCCACCAAGGACGTACAGAAGCTCTCACAGGAGCTCAGGAAGCATCGTCAGGATCTCCACACAAGCACCGCCACGGTGGAGCTGCAACAAAAGAAGATTGATGAGCTCCGCGCAGCCATGAAGCGCAAGGACCAACACTGGGCCGACGCAGAGAAGCGCTGCCGCGCCGCGGAGGGTGCGTTGGTGGCGGGAGGCACGATTGCCGCCCCAACACGGCTGAGCGCACGTGGCTCATCGTCCAACAACAGCACCTCTACATCCACGGCTGCCTCACCGCGCGATGCCAACAACAACATCGCCACGCCGCACACACGTCTCTTCACGGGGGCGAAGATGGTGGAGTTGTGGGAGCAATGTCCCACTTCCCTCACGCAGGCACTCATCCACGACGTGGCCAAGGCGCTGCGTCTGTTGGACGATGCCGTGTACGACGTTGTGTGGTGCAGAGCTCCGGTTGGCGAGCCTGCGTTGCATGTACGCATGATGATTCGCCATGGTGCGCAACACAGCGCAGAAGAGATTGATACGATGGTGCTGGCCGCCACCTGCGATGCGCTGTACGCCTTGGTGCTTACCTCTGCAGCAGAGAAGAGCACCGCCACTGCCTCCGCATCCGTGGAGCTGATGGAGCTCCGCGCGCAGCACGCAACACAGGTGGAGGAGCTCTCGCAGCTGCGGCATCGTGTGCGCGAGGCTGAGAAGGAGCTGGCGCGTCGTGATGATGTGGAGGAGGACATCAACGTCGCCCTCGAGAACACCGCCAACACCCTTCAGGATATGCATGCTAGCATGAGTGCGCACCGTGGAGAGGCGGAACGTGCGCGGGCGGCAGAGCAAGAAGTGCGTCGTGAGCTGGAACGTTGCCGCACGCAGTCGCGGCAGTTGGAGAGCACCATTGCCACACTTCGTGCGTCGGCAGAGGCGGAGCAATCCCACGCGGTGGATGCGGCGCATCTCGAACGTGTGGAGGCCGCCCACGCTGCCACCATGAAGAAAATATCCGCGCAGCTCGATGAACTCACCAACCAACGTGATGCTGCCACCCAGGCCCTCACACGTTTGCAGGCCAAGACAACAAGCAAGACGTCAGCCAGTGCGGGTGGTGGTGGTGCCACCACTCCACGTACACCAACGTCGTCCGCGGTGATGCGTGAGAGTGTAGAGGTGGCCATTTCCCTCACGCAGGCGCCACACGTGGTACCGTTTCTTCGTGCGGCGCTGCGCCAAGACGACGACGATGGCCGCACAACCTCGACGGTGTTGGCCAACCTGCTCCTGGCAGAGTGCGCCCTGGCCACGGGGCATGCGCCACGGCAAATGAAGCGCGTGGAGGTGAAGGAGGCACCGCCCACTTTGTTGGCCACGGTGGAGCTGCGATGCAACGTGGATGGCAAAACGTCGTCGTCTGCCCTGCGTGATGAGCTGCACCAACTCATGCATAAGCGCGCTCGTTTTGATACCGTCGTGGCCTATCTGGAAGCGCAGGCCACAGCCCAACAACAACAACAACAGCAGCTGGAGAAGCAACCACGTAGCAACACCGCTGACGCAGCTGATGTTGCTTCACTTCAGGCCGTGGATGCCATTCTCAGTGAGGCCCTCACCGCGGTTCAGCGGCAGACGACGCAAACACCACTGCAGCGTGCGGAGCTGTTGGCGCGACGCCTTCGCACGCTTGATACTCTTGTTCGGAGCTCACGCAAGGAGGAAGGTGGTGCGGCACATGTTCGTGGCTCCACCTCCTCCGTTTCATCCTCATTGGGCAACACAACGGCGTCGGCGGAGGTGCAGGAGCTCCGCGACAGCCTTCAACGTGCCACACAACACAAGATGGATTTGGAGGCACAATTGAAGAGCATGAAGGAGGAGTCGGCGAGTAGCACCGAAGCGCTGCTCTGCCGTGTGCATCGTCTGGAAGCTGCGTTGAAGGAAAAGCGGCCAACAACAACAACGACAGCAGTAGCAGATGGGGAGGAGGTGCGACGGCTGAAGGAAGAAGTGGAGCGCCTGCGTTGCCATGAACGTCGGGCAGCCAACACCGCGGAGGAGCAAACGCAGATGATTGATGATTTGCGAGTGCAGCTCGCCCAGGCACGTTCGATGGTGGCAAATCCGTCAGCGACGTCAGCCCCTGCCATGAGTGCCACCTCTTCCTCATCCTCCTTCACCCAGAACACCAACAACAACAACAACAACGCTGAGAGTGGTGTTGGTGCTGGTGTAAACCTTCACGCTGAGAATCAACGTTTGCGTGTGCAACTGAGGGAGATGGAGGTTGATATGAGCGACTTCGCACGCATTCAGGCCTCACTCCAACAGGCGCTCGATGCCACACAGAAGGAGCTCCGTGCCACACGCAATGATAAGCGTGCGCTGATGCAGGAGTTGGCCACGAAGGATGACCAGCAACGTGAGTTGCGACGACGCCTACGGATGAGTGAGGAGCGGCCCGAAGGCGGAACGCCTCCACTGGCCTCCCGACGCGCATCGATGGATGCCATCTCACCCATGATGCCAAAATCACCACGCTCACCCGGAGTACGTCTTCAGCGCTGCCACACCGCGCAGGTGCTTCCCTCATCCTCCGCTGAGCTACGCAGTGAAGCACTGGATGCATCTGGCTCGTCATCGATGCTCTTCCAGCGGCAGGCCAGTGCCGGGAGTGTGGCGCCAACCACGATGCGCAACACCTTCACGACCATCAGCACGTCGGGGCCACGTACACTCACGCCAACTGGCTCGTACTCCTCCACGAGTGACAAGACACCAACAACAACAACACAAAGTTTTCAACGCAGCCACACCGCATTCAGTGGTGAATTCAGCTCCGCACGTCCACCACAGCCGCAGCAGCCAACGGCACGCGGCGGAGAGGATCCGCACAGCGCTTCACTGCGACGGCAACAGCGCATCAACATCCGCAAGCTGGCGTAGATGATGCGTGGTGAATAAAATGAGCTAATGATGGTGACGTTGATGTGTGGCAGTGGTGTGTTTGTGTGGTGCAGCACCATGCAGACTACAGACACACGCACACAACACAACACAACACCTCAATCATTCTCAGCTTCACCTACTTGTACTGTATCTTCACCAAAAATGGTTTCATTTGTTTTTTTGTTCTTTTATTCGCACACTTGTACAATCATCACCAATGTTCTTTTTTTTCCTTTTCTGTTCGTGTGTCGTTGTGGATGTTGGGCCGGCAGACGTTCCCATCATGGACGTTCCCCCCTTCGCCCGCGTTGAGGAGCAAGAGCATCCTTCGTGTAGGCATAGAGGCTGAATGTCTTGGCTGCCACCACGACGTGCCCCCACGCCATGCATCTTTGTACTTCCTCATCATCATCATCATCATCATCATCATTCTAGTCGAGCCAGTGAATTCATCTATAGAATTAGATCCACAAGCACACAAGCACACCTCAGCACCAACAACAACCAACCAAGATTATTTTTTTCGTGTCGTTGTGCAGACGGTACGATGATGGCAACCATGGGACTCCGCTGCGGCCGCATTGAGCTCATCATTGGCCCGATGTTTGCTGGCAAGACCACGGAGCTGATGCGCCGTGTAAAGCGCGAGACGCACGCCCTACGCAAGTGTTTTGTTATAAAGTACAGCAAAGACTGCCGCTACGACGTGGCCACGGTGGTCTCACACGACCAGACGATGCTCAAGGCCCAGGCTGCCGTTAACTCACTGAGTGAGGTGAAGGATATTTGGCAGTCCTTTGACGTGTTGGCGGTGGACGAGGGCCAATTTTTCCCAGACTTGGTGAGCTTCTGCAACACCGCTGCCGATGCGGGAAAGATGGTTGTTGTTTCTGCACTCGACGGCGATTATCGTCGTCAACCGTTTGGCCACATTTGCGATCTCATCCCGCACTGTGAGTCGGTGAAGAAGCTCACGGCGGTTTGCATGGTGTGCCACGAACGTGAGGCGAGCTTCACGCGGCGCACCGTGGATGCCCAGCAACAAGAGCTGATTGGCGGCGCAGATATGTACATCGCCACCTGCCGTGAGTGCTTCAGCCGGACGGACTTGGCCCTGCATGAGTGCGCCAAGGTGGCAGCCAAGACGGCCTCCGTTGTGGAGAGCTCCTTCGCTTCACGTGCGAAGCCGGCGGAGGAGGCGGCGCTCAGTCAGCCCGTCGATGGCAAGAAGCCAGCTGCTATTGATTCAGCGGAATCATCGCCAGCGGGCAAAGTGAAGCCGCCAATTGTGCAGGTGGAGGATGAGGTGCCCATCCTCTGCATGACTCCGAAGCGGGCTCGCATGGAGATGTAAACGTGGAGTGAGGTGCTTATCTGGAGGTCGTCGAGCACACGAACAAGAGGCACGCCTATAGATTTTCATAGATTGTGATGGTGTGTTGGTGTTGTTGTTGGTGGTGTTGAAGTACATCCACAGCAACAACAACGCTCCATCACACACACACACACATGGTATGAAGGAACGAAGATGCCCCCCCCCCCCCCGAAAGAAAAAATGAAGTTGTCCGAGCAGTCTGACGTACTTTCTTCGCTGTTGGTGTTTTCAGGGGAAAAAAGATTGTGCCCGGCACTCTGCACTCACGTGTGCTGGAGTGAAGGGCAAACGAAAAAGAGGGTCTTCCTTGGCAAGAACAGATGCCGCTCTCTCTCTCTCTCTGCGCGGCCTCATGCTGCAGCTTGTGGATGAAGTGAGCCATGGTTTTGTTGAGTTGATGCGTTTTGTGATTGATGATGATGATGATGCACTAGTACCTGTACTTCTTCTGTTCTTCTATCTGCCTCTCTTCTGTTCGTAAAAATTAGGTGTGTTGCATTAGAGTTTTCATATCGACGCGAGAGCCGTCGGCATACATCTGTGGATTCATTCCCCCACAACACCAGGATATCCATTTTATCAACGTCGCGCGCTGCTACCACGCACATTCGTTCGTAGCCGAGCACCTTTCTTCTTCTTTTTTTTTGTTCGCTTCATTCTTCGTTCCTGATTTGTTGTGTGCGTGTTTGGCATCACCAAAAAAGCTGCTCCTTCACTTACCAACTCTTCGTCTGAATCCCCGGACGACGCTTGTGTGGATTTGAGCACGCTCCTTGTGTAGTTCCAGCATCCACGCACATCAACAACGCACATATCCTTTTTACCATTCATTTACTCATAGAACTCTTCTTGGAGTGAGGAGCACCTGACCCATCGTCGTCGTCTTGAAGGAGTGCCTATCCCTCACTCCGACGTGACCAACACCTTTGGCGGCTGCAACATCCTCCTTCCCCCCTCCCCACCACCACCAAAAAAAACCAGTACAGCATCCATCCTCACCCCTATACGTGTGCGCATACCCTGCAGCAATGTTCTACAGGAAGCCCGAGGTGCAGGTTGTGTGCCGCTTCAAGCCCGTGAGCAAGGAGGAGTCTGGCCACTACGTGGATAGCAAATTGCCGCCCGTCTGCGTGGTGTTTGATGAGCAGAATGTGGAGGTGCTTGACCGCGTCTACGCTCCAAACTTCATCGAGGGCAGAGCGCCCAAGATGCCGTCGGAGAACGCCAAGAAGCGAGATACACTTCGTGATCTCTCCAAGACCTTCACCCTTGACTCCATCCTCAGCGACAAGGCCACCCAGGAACAACTCTACGCACGTGTGGGCTACCCCATTGTGAAGAATGTTGTCAAGGGCTACAACGGCACCGTCTTGGCCTATGGTCAGACGGGAAGTGGCAAGACGCACAGCATGCTTGGCCCGGAAGGTGGTACCTTGGATGTGTTTAATCGCAACTCTGAGCTCTACAGCTCACGTGGGCTCATTCCTCGCATGGTGGAGGACCTCTTCAAGCTGCTCGAGGCCATGAACGCGTCGGAGCGGTCGTGGAGTGTGAAGGTATCAATCTTTGAGATTTACAAGGAAGATATTCTGGATCTCATGGGTGGCAAGAAGAAGACGCCCGCCGTGCCGCAGGGGGCCAAGAGCTTCCGTATTCGTGAAGATGTAGTGGGTGGCAAGGGCATCTACATTGAGGCGATGGAGGCGGTGCCGGCCAACTCTGCCGAGGAGCTCCTTTCCATGATTAAATCCGCGATGCATCGTCGCAAGACCGCCGTGACGAACTTCAATGAGACCTCGAGTCGCAGCCACAGTCTTGTGTGCATCAACGTGGATCAGGTGGATCGCACCGCCTCCTCCGACGGGGTGCAGATCTTCAGCCGGCTGAATCTCGTGGATTTGGCGGGCAGTGAGAAGGTTTACAAGACCTTGGCCGCCGGAGAGCGGCTGAAGGAGGCTCAGATGATCAATCTGAGCCTCACACTTCTCGGCAACGTTATTTACAAACTCACAGACGGCAAGTCGGGCTACGTGCCTTACAGAGACTCCAAGCTGACACGCATCTTGCAGGAGTCGCTCGGTGGCAACTCCATCACCACCTTGGTCTGCCACTGCTCCATCGCCATGTACAACCGTGAAGAGACCCTGAGTACGCTCCGCTTCGCGCAACGTGCCAAGCGGGTGAAGAACAAGCCACGTGTAAATCGCGAGCTCACCAACACGGAGCTCAAGTTGCAGCTTGCCGCAGCCAACCAAACGATTGAGGTGCTGAAGCAGAAGATTCAGCTTAACAATGAACTCCTCGGGCAGCAGCGAAATAAGAATGAGGAGTGCGATGCAGAGATGCAATCCATCCTCGATTCGCTCATGCGTGAGATCGAGGACCTCCGTGAGGAGCTGCAGCTGAAGGAGGAGGAGCTGTGCCACGAGCGTGATCGCGTTGATTTTTACCGCAAGGAGGCCGCACAGTTGGAGCAGGAGCTGGAAGAAAACCGCCAACGTGCCAAGCGTGAGAAGGAGCTGCTCGAGGATGCGCTCGGACGGGCCCAGGGCGACAATGCGCGTCTTCTCGCTCAACTCCGCGAGCTCAAGCGGGATCTTCCCGAGGGCCTTGGTGGCCACATCAATAATAACAACAACAACAATGGAAGCTGGACGCCACGTCGTACGCCACGGGGTGAGACACGCGATGGTACCAACTCCCCGATGCCCGCACACCTCTGCGGCCTCACGTCAACGGCCGCTGCCGCCGCCGCGATGGAGGAACAGCTCCGCCGCCCCGAGACGGCCGACAAGGTGATTCAGAATGATTTTTGTGGCAGCTTCCACGCCGTGGTGCCACTCGGCCAAGATCAGGATCTGCTCGTGGAGAAGGATGGCGTCGTGGCACGTCGGCGATTGGTGCGATGCCCGGATTGCGGCCATCTTCTTCTACTCCCCGCGATGCGCTCGCAGGCCACCATGACCGTCTTGGGCATGGATTCACCCGCGCTGCTTGAAGGTTTGCGTGAGCTCACGGAGGAGGAACGCACGGCGAGCGTGGCGGTGGAGAACCCAACGCGACCGCTCGGCAGTGATGAGGTCAGCCGCTCGATGCAAGTGGCAGGGCAGCTTCTCTCGGCCATTGCTGCACCACCAACCACCAACAACAACAACAACGGCGCCACAGCAGCGGATGAATCTGGAGCTGCGGCGGATGGTGCAGAGGCGGCGGATGGAGGTCTTCCCAAGGATGAGCAAACCATGCGTGCCGTGGAGATTCTCGAGCAGGTGCTCAACGTCATCACGGATGCCGTCCAGCGCGATGAGGATCGCCAGAAGCAACGCGATGATGCTGCTGCGGCAACAGCCAACAATAACAACAACAACAACCCCGCCAAGGGCCTCACCGCTGAAGATGCTGAAGAGCCCCACACGGAGCTGCAAGACGCGCTGCAAATCTCTGCCCGTGTGTTGCAGGCGTGGCGGAAGAGCGATGGCACCCTCACTCCTGCTCAGCTCATTGAGCAAGAACGTCTCGCACAGTTGGAGCTGCGCAAGCTCAGCGCACCTGAGCAGGCCGCCTTCCTGGAGCATGAAGAACATCTCGTGGCGGCGGAGCTCGATCATCTCGGCCGACGTTTGCAACGTCTCGTGGCGAGCGAGGAGGAACGTGCGGCGGATAAGAATGGCGTTCTTCGTGGCAAGGATATTGAGCTCGCCTGTGGTGGAGAGAAGGAGGCGCTTCAGGTTGGCTTTGGCACCTCCTTCGCGGACGTGCCCGTTGCCACGCTGCGCGACACGATGGCTGGCAAGCCCGATGGCGCACAATTCAATGAGGATCAACGTGGAGCGATGGAGCGTGGCGTGAAGGCGCTTCAGGAAGAGATTCAGCAGCTCTTGGCTGCGCATGAAGCGGAGCTTGCGCATGGCTTGGTGGCGGCGTCGAAGCAGGAGGAGGCCGCCCTCTCCGCCGAGTACGTGGATGGGATGCAGAAGGATCTGGCCAAGATGATGGAGGATCTGAGAAACACCGCCACGGAGAAGATTCAGCAACTGTTGGCGCGCGATGCTCCGCTGACACCCGACGATTTGGCCGGCATCACGGCCGTCCTCGAGGCACGTGCTGCGGATCGCATCGAGGGCATGAATGAACAACAACAACAACGTGCGTCGCGGCATCGTCGCAGCCAGGGTGAGCGCCAGCTGAGGCAGATTGCCGCACGTGAGTCAGCCAAGCTGGCGCAAGGCACGCAAGCCGCCCTTACCGCCTCCGTCGAGCAGCTGCAGGAGCTGCTTCACGCCCTCGCCTCCGGTGAGGATGAGGCCGCACGTGCTCAGAATGCCGAGGCCGTCAATGAGCTGTGCGTCGCGCTGCAGGATCAGCTGGGTTCTGCCCTTCAAGAGAGCACCTCCAGCCAGGCACGTGCGACGGATGAGGAGGTACAGAAGCTGGTGGAGCGCGCGGATGAGGTGAGCCGCGAGGACCACGCCAAGATTGTGGCGAAGCTCGTTGCCGAGGCCAATGACGAGCTTCGCCAAATGATGGCCAAGGTGCAGGTGTTGGCGGTGCACGAGCAGATGCCAGCGGAGGTGGGCGGTGCCGCTCCCCTCACGGCGGAGCAGTTGCAGAAGCTCGCGCAGGAACTGGAGAGCCTCCCTGCCTCGGCACTCAGCACCGTTGCCAAGGCTGGCATGAGCAACAACAACTACAACAACGGTGGTGTGTCGGGCGATGGGCGCACGGCTGGTGCGTTGGAGTCGGGCGAGACGTACATCAGTGCTCCAGCGGCCCTGATGGTGGCCCTCACACCCGAGCGCATGGAGAGGCTCTCATCGCAGCTTCAGGTGCTCGTGGCTGAGGATGCCGCCACCGGTGGCGCACTCTCCGCCTCTTCTCCCAACACCTCCGCCGCACGTGGCGCACGTGAGGATGGATGCGATGGAGGCATCTCGTTGCCCAAGGCGCAGTGGACGCACGCAACACGCATGAGCGTGGCAGACAACGCGAAACGGCAGCTCGCCGCCGGTGAGTGGGAGGACTTCGTTGCTAACTCAAAGCAGTTCGTGGCGGCGGAGCAGCGCAAGGGTGCGATGCAGGATGCGCGCGCATGCACCGTGGAGCTCCAGCGCATGGACCGGCGCCAAGACAGCCTCGGCCATGAAGTGATTGAGCAGCTCCCCAACACGCTCCTCGCCACCACGATGGCGGAGCAGGAAACGCTGAGCGATCCGCAGAAACTGCTCGTGGAGGAGGGGGTGGAGGAGCTCGCCCTGACGCTCGAGAGTGCGTTGGCGGAGCAGCGTGAGATGCAAATGATGGAGCTGCAGTCTGTCTCGATGGCGGAGCTGCAGCGCTCCGCCGCATCGATGGAACGCATCAGTGCCGATGACGTTGAGAACCTTGGCCGTGCGTTGCAAGCGGTGGTGGCGCAGTCGCTGCAACACGAGATCCGCGCGCTCGAGGGCCCCATGACGGCGGAGAAGGTGGATGAGGTCTCGGTGCGCCTGGAAGGCCAGGCCAACCGCATCATCGCCGCGGCATGTGCTCAGAAGCAGCAGCTCAACGAGAAGGAGCAGGGCGCTCTTGTTGCCACGTTGCAACGTGCCTTCGTGAATCATCAAGAAACAACGAAGCAGAAGCGTCAGAAGGTGGTGGAGATTGCCATGGCTGAGCTCGCAACGAAGCTGCGCGCGACGGCCAACAACGGACGTGAGGCACGTCAGGGAGAGGTGGCCACCCCACGGACGATTGAGCGTCTGTGCGCAAAGCTGCACGTCATTGCCTCGCAGGAGCTTTCTCGCGTGGAGCAGAAGCAGGCCCTCATTGTCTCGGATGAAACGGCGCGCCTTCGTGCCGAACAATCTCACCACGCAACACTACGTGAGGTGTCCGTGATGAGCAATTTGCAATCCTACGCCCAAGACACCATTCAGCACATTGTTGGGCGTGTTGCGATGTCTGCGGCATGCGCCACCGATCCATCCGCGGCAACAAGTGGTGGTGCCTTGGTGAAGTACAACCCAAGCTGCTCCTCCCTTACCCCTTACACCGCCATCAGTGGGGTTGGTGCTGGTGCGGATATGAGTCAGCTGAGCGAGGATGCCACCGCGCTGCAGCTCACGGAGCTGAGCATGGCCTCGGGTGAGGTGCGCGGCATCATTGCGGAGGAAGTGGTGGCCTGCTTGCAACAGGCGCAGCTCGCGTCGCGAGAGGGCGTTGCGTTGGCCCTCCGCATCCGCGCGATGCCAACACCCGAGAAGGAGCGTCTGGCGATTCAGGTGCGGCGTGTGGGCGATCGCGGGACGCTCACCTCCCCGAGCCAAGCTCGTCGCCGTCGTGCATCAGAAGCAGCTGCTGCTGCTCACGCTGCTGGTGGTGCCATTGCCATCAACAACACGTTGAATAGCCCCAACAACCTCGGTGGCAGCAACAACAACAACAACCGCTCGGTGCCACGTCTTCGTGGTGTGGTGGCCGAGGACGTCATGCCGCTCGAGCCCACCGCCCCGATGCCCGTTGTGGTAAGCCGCGAGCAGCTCCACGACTTGGCCGCTCAGATTGATGCTCTTCAGCACATGGAGAACGCATCTCTGCGTGGCGCGCCCACCGCGGAAGTGGAGCGACGTCAGAGCACCCAGCTACCACCCTGCACACACGATGAGCTCACCCAGCTCACCGCGCAAATCTGCACCCTCCCCGAGGATGAGTTCGCTCTGCTCCAACGCCAGCTCGTCGTCTTCACGCGCGCGCTGATGCCGCTCGAGGAGCAACAACGCAGTGCCGCCGCCGCTCTCACCTCCGTGGCGGGGTATCTCACCGCGGTGCAAGACGCCTACCACACACAAGTCACGGATGCACGCATTGATAGCAGCATCGATCCCGCGAAACTGAATATGGCCCTCTCGCAGGTGCAGCGCGCGACGCTCTACGCCGGTGAGGAAGACGGTTCCACGGCGGCCACGAGCGGGCGACGAGATGTGAGCGGCATCATCACCGCCCCGAACCGCATCAGCGCCTATGAAAGTAGCAATATGGGTCTGAGCGCGACGGAGCTGAGGGGATCTGCACGCAGCCAGCAACAACAACAACAACAGCAGCAGCTCCTCCAGCTGCAGCAGAATGAGGAGCTCTCACCGACACAACTTCGTCAGCTGCAACAACAACAACAACAACAACAGGCGCAGCTCGAGGGCCCCGCATCTCGTCTGTTGCTGGAAGATCGCAAGGCGCAGGTGCAGCAGGAGCAGGCCAACTGCCTCCAGGCCTTGTGCGACACCATTGAGCGTGCTCGTGGTGAAGAGGCGGAGCAGATGCAGCAGCGGCCATTCATCTCCATGGACCAACCCGAACGTTTGCTCATTGAATTCATCAACGAAGCAGATCGCAACAACAACAACAACAACAACAACAGCAACGCGCTCGCACTACGCGCAGGCTCGGAGAATGGCGTTCTCACGGCGAGTGAGGCTGAGGCGGCTGCTCTGCGCAGCGAGGCACGCAATCTTCGTGCTCTGCAAGCGGTTCAAGTGGTGCTCCGCAACAGCATCAACGAAGGATACAACTCATCACGCCATGAGGTTCCTGTGCGTGACGCAACCATGGCGGTGGAGCTCATTGTGTACGACACGGAACGCACACAACTTCAGCGTCGCTCGAGTGTTCGCCCATCTCCGCCCTCCGCTTCTACCCTGGTGCCCGTGGATGAGGATCAGCCACAACGCCCGGTGGTGCTGCGTGGCCGCGAGGTCTCGCCATCACCGCCCAACCCTGCCAACACCGCCTTCGTTCGTGGAGCCAACGCACATGCTCATGTGCAGCCCGTGGAGGTGAGCGAGGTGATGGACGAAGACGCACAAGACGCCACGTCGGTGCCCTTCTTCGCCACTTTGGTGGAGCATTATCTCGCGCAGTGCCCCGAGGTGGTGGAGGCCGTTTCGGTGCTTCACGCCGCGACGCAGGTGCCACAAACCACCTTCAACCAAAGTTTCTGCTCGCGCGCGATGAGCGTTGAGGAACAACAACCGCTCGAGGAGGTGACGAACCTCACGGGTGAGGAACGTGGTGGCCCACCTCTTGCAGCACAGCAACAACACGTTGGTGGTCTTGCTGGGGTGCGCGAAGGAATCGAGCAACGCACCTCCGCGCCACGGATGGAAGTGCTCGAGCGACGAACCAGCGGCCAACAAGGCCAGCTTCGTGAGGATGGCGATGCGTGCTCATCCAAGCCACGCTTGTTGGCACATCAACGTCATGGCGCCTCCTTGAGCGAGCCCATCCGCACCGAGCGCATCATCGTCTCGCTGGAGATCCTCGAAGAGGCCGTTTCGGCGGTGTTGGCGGCAAACCGCGATCATGTATTGAACCCTTATGCCGGCATGGCGCCTGAAGAGGTGCAGCTCGTGCGAAGGGCGAGCGAGCGTGTTGAGCAGCGGCCCGGTGCCGCCCCGCGCACACGTGTGCATGGAAGCATCAGCTCCATCCACGCAGAACGTGTGCTGCTCGCCACACAAAACCTGCACCTCGCCGGTGTCTCGGAGGAGCGTGCCGGTCTTTCTCAATCGCCGGCACGTGCCGTGGATGCCTCGATGCACGAATCCTCTCTCGCCGCCGATGATGATTATGATGATGATGATGAGGCTGCTCAACAACAACAACAACTCCGCAGTCGTGGTGGCAGCAGCCACAACCTCAGCAACCCGCGCTCCCGCTCCAACTCGAAGATCATGATGAAGGATGGTGTGGAGCAGGTTGGATGCTCTCCGATGCAGGTACATTGTGCCACGGCCGCGATGCGCACCATGGTGAATGAGGCGCAGCGCGTTCCTGCCGCACGTGAAGCGACACAAACCGAGGATGAAGTGGTGTGGCGTGTGTTGGCGCGTGAGGATGTGCAAGAGGCTCTCAAGGCGCTTGAGCAGTGCTCGGCCGAGGCAGATGAGCTCTACGCCGGGCCGGTGGTGGTGAAGCAGCCCTACACATTCTCCACGCAGCGGAGCCACACACGTGGCGCACCGGTGCAGGTGAGCGAGGCCCTCGCCCTCCCCGAACGTGATGAAGAAAATCGTCGGCACGTGCGCCACGCCGTGGCCACCATTGATGCTGCGCTGCACAATCTTCCCTTGGCTGGCCGCATGAAGCCATCAATTCAACGTGTGGTGGAGATGGTGCTGGATAACGAGGATGATGCGATGGCGGAGCAACGCAAGAAGAAGCGTGTTCTCACGCGTCTTGGTTATGCCAAGGCCACCAACGATCGCAGCACCATGACGGAGATGATGGGCTCCGGTGATGATTTGGCCCTCGCACTCGCCGCGGCACACACCCCACGTGCGTTGTTGGGCACTGATGGCGCACCATCATCATCCACGGCGGAGGTGGCGGCCTATCGTGAGGCGGTGGCGGAGATGCTCCAGACGTTTGGTGCGCCTGAGGATGAGATCGCCATCAACGAGCGCCAACACCCTGGTGAGTGTTTGCGACGTTTGCGACGCGAGGTTGCGCTACACAAGAAGGCTGAGGAGCCACTCCTGCGGCAGGAGGTGGCGGCGAAGCAAACCGAGCTCGCGTGCATCCGCGACACCATGATGGAGGTGCGCCGATTGGTGGAGGAGGCGCAACGTCACGGGGCGGAGGAGGAGGTCCTCGCGTCTGAGAATCCCCGCGTTCAACGCACGCGCAGTTTGCCCGATGTGTTTCGTGATATGGTGTACGCCACACCGAATACACCACGCAATTATGAAAAGGAAAATGGCGCACGTCGCTCGAGCAGCTCCGCGGCGGGCCGTCCGGGCACGAGTGGCGTTCTGACGGAACAATCATCCAACCGCGGAGGTGGTGTGGTTGGGCGTGGTGGCGCAGAGAAGAAGTTGAGTAACAACAACAACAACAACAACACCTCATCCTTCATGGAGGAGAACAACAGCCATCAGCTTGTGAATGGCAAGCTCGCGATGCTCCCCGAGATTCATCTCGAGGAGCTCCAGCGTTTGTGTAACGCCCATCGCGCGGCGGAGGCGGCGATGCCTTCAAATGGCGCCGTGCCACAGACCGAGGTGGAGCGCAAGGCGGCAGAGGCCGCAGGCAGCGTTGTTGGGACAACAGAGGTGATTGTGCAGTACATTCGCCAACACTTTTCAGATTATTGGGAGTTGTACCGCACCTACGAAGAAATCACGTGCCGCGCAGAGCGTCTTGATGAGCTCCTTGACAAGAGCCGCAACGACCGTGATGATAGCAAGCAAGAGTTGGATGCTCTGAAGCTCGTTCTTGATGCGTTGCGCAAGGAGAATGACAACATGCGCTACGTTCTTCGTGACATGAATGTGGATCTGGAGGAGTACATGGCCAACCTCGCACAACAAAAGAAGATCAATAAGAAGCTCAAGGCGGAGGCAGATGATCTCAAGGGCAAGGCCGCGGCGCTGAGCACAACGGCACAGCAACAAGAGTTCTGCGAGATGGGGGCGATGGAGCTGCTCATGAAGAACGAAGACATGTCTGCCATTGAAAAGAGTCTCGAGGAGGTGCAGTACTTCTGCGATGAGGATCTCATCCGCAAGAAGCGTGCCATGTTGGCCAAGGGCATCAAGGCGATTGGCAAGTTCTGTGAGAAGATGTTGGCAATGCTCCAGTCGCAGCCACGCTTCAACACGGGCACCCTTGAATCGCAGAGGCTGAATCTGTTGCAGGGGTTGGCGGAACTCCTCGGGCGCATCGATGATGCACATGAGGAGCTCAATACTCAGGTGGAACGCCAGCGTCAGGGCGTGGCGCGATAGTACGCCTTCATTATCATCATCATCATCAACATCATCATCATCATCATCATGGTAAGTGAGTGCGTGGTGTGTTGGATGATGTGGTTTGGTTTTTTGTTTGTTTTCGTTGACGCGCATCAGCACATGTGTGCGGATGTGTTGTTTGCGACGTTTCATAATTCATTCATCATAGAAGCCATCAGAAGAAAGACGCATGCGCAGTTATGCGTCTTGTGTGTGCGTGTGTGTTGGATGATGAGATAGGGATAGGGAGATGTTGGCACACCACAAACATGCATATACATGTTCTCTGTGTAGTGATTGTGGCTGTATGAGAGGAGTGGAGCACGTTGTTGCATTCTTCACGATGATCAATGTTCTCCAGGGATAACTCCTCCACCAGCAAAACACGCATCTACGCATGAAGAGCATCTCCCTCACCCCCCAACATTTATATCATCAGCACATCTTCACGTTGTGCAGTGGCAGATGTTTTCATCCATATAATCCGTGCTGTGAATGTGTTGTTAGAGTAGAAGGTGGGATCATCGCTGGATGGCCCCACCGCGTGTTGATTATTTCCGATTTTTTTTTCATAATTTGAGATCGTACTCCGATGTGTGTGTTGCGCGTGCTGTTGGGTTTTTTTTTGGTTCGTGAATGTGTATGCGCATGTGCCATGTCTGTTGGGCGTCGCGGGTACTTCTCCGTCAACGCCATCATCATCATCATCCACTTGGCCTCACTCACTACTTGTGATGAGGATGTGCAACGAACGCAACGAGTGAGTGTTGGATGGCACGTGGAGGTGGCAACGTGGCCCCCAGACAACTAGATGTTGGTGCTGTGCCGCTCATTTACCACCATCTTACACCCATGAATGAAACACACAACACAAGTGCATCAACAACAACACACGCATCATGGACGTTAGTCCTCCTACTCCCAGCTGAAGATGATGCTTCAGCACACTTGTTGTGGTTGCGTTGGAGCAGTGATACCACCTACACACATTTATCTCTCCTCTTTCTTCTCATTGTGCATGTGTGAGGATAGCGGCGATTCATTGAATGAGGAAGCAGTTGAGATGGCCTCGGGTCCATGTGTGTAGGCCGCTTATTGATGCGCAACGGAGATGGGGGCGCACACCACCACCACCGCCACCTCCCTCATCATCATCATCATCATCATCACCGTCCTCTGCATCATCAACAACTTGTGCCGTGAAGAGCCCCACAGCACCACAACTATCATCGTCTCGTGTGCCGAATTATCTCCGACGTGCGACGGCCAACGACCGCGCCATGGAAGATGATATAAACGCGTTGCGCCTGGAGTTGGTGGAGGCACGTCTGGAGCTGGCCAAGCGCCAAGATGATGCTGACGGCATCAACACCCGCGCTCTACTCCGCCAGCTCTCGGACGCGGATGTCAGTGGCCACCAACTCGTGACGAAGTGCCGCAACGAGGCTTTTGTGTTGCACATGAGCCATGATGTGGTGGAGGCGGAGCTGCGTCGCGTGCTGAGCATTGGATTAACGAATGCGGAGGTGGATGAAGCGGCGATCGCGAGCGGAGCGCGGCACCTGATTCGCGCCAACTTGGCCATTCGAGGATCTCCCGCGGTGGGGGCATTGCAGCGCATCGATGATGGTGCAAAAACAGTTGGTGAAGCTTCATCCACAAGATTAGGTGGCGGTGATGGTGTGGCATCTTCCATCTCACCCGAGATGATGCGGCGATGTGCGGCGTGGCAACGAGTAGCTAAAGTACTCCGCCGCGTCAGGGCGAAGGAGCGTCGAAGACGTCGTCAAGGACGCCATCCCTGATCATGTTGAGCTACCCACACACACACACAACATAACATAACACAAACAATAAGATGAAGTCGTGCAGTGTAGCCACTGACAACACACATGTTCTTCTTGCTACATCATTCATTCACGTTCTCACTCTTCTTTCATGTTCGTTAGATTAACAACCTCCTACTCCTATCGACCCCCCACCCACACACCTACACAACCCAACCCAACAACACACACCTTCATCATCATGCCTCTTGCCGAGAAGACGATCCAGGTGATTGAGAAGACCGCCCCCGTTGTGGCAGCTGCAGGACCCGCCCTCACCGCCGCCTTCTACCAGCGCATGCTGAGCCACAACCCCGAGCTGAAGGATGTGTTCAACCTCGCCCATCAGCGCGATCTCAGCCAGCCCAAGGCCCTCTTTGATTCCGTCGTGGCCTACGCCACACATCTCCGCGACCTTGGCGCACTCGGCCCGGCCGTTGAGCGCATTGCGCACAAGCACGTGGCCTTCAACATTCAGCCCGCACAGTACCAAATTGTTGGCCACCACCTGCTCAAGGCCATTGAGGAGAAGCTGAACCCCGGTCAGGATGTGCTGGATGAGTGGGGCAAGGCCTACGAGCAGCTCGCCCAGGTGCTCATTGGCCGCGAGGAGGAGATCTATGCCAGCGTTGCCAAGCAGGCCGGCGGGTGGCGCCCCACGCGGCCCCTCACCGTCACGGAGAAGACGAAGGTGAATGATCTCATCACGAAGTTCAAGCTCTCCGCCGCTGACAAGAAGCCGATTGTGCAGCACCAGCCCGGCCAGTACCTCACCCTTCACGTGCGCCACCCCAGCCTGCCCCTGCAGGAGATTCGCCAGTACAGCATCATCTCCACCCCCAACTCAGACTACTACGAGATCGCCCTCCGCCGCCACGACCAGGGCCAGGTCTCACGCTACATGCAAGACGTGGTGAATGTTGGCGATCAGATCAACGCCGCTCCCGCCTACGGAGACTTCTTCTACAACACCCCAGCATCCTCCGAGGCACCCATCGTCTTGATCTCTGGCGGCATCGGACAAACGCCGCTCCTATCCATCCTCCGCACCCTCGCCGCCAAGAAGGAATCGCGGCCCATCTACTGGCTCCACGCCGCACACAACGCCAAGGTGCGCGCCTTCGCGGATGAGGTGGCACAGATCCAGGCCACCGCGCTGCCACAGCTCAAGACCTACACGTGGCTGAGCGAGGTGAGTGCTTCGGATGTGAAGGGCAGCACCTACAACTTCACGGGCCACATGGAGCTCAAGGCGGTGCCGGAGATCTTCGCCACGCCATCTGCTGAGTACTACTACATTGGCCCTCAGGGATTCATGCAGCACGTTGCCAGCCAACTCACCGCGAACAAGGTGCCCGCCGCACAGATGCACTTCGAGTGCTTCGGACCCTTCAACCCTATTCAGTAGTAGGAACACATAGGTACTAGTGTAGCTATATCGTGTGGCGTGCATGTGTGTTGTGGGGGAGGTGTGCGTGTGTGTGTGTGAGTGAATGTGTGTGTGCTTCTGCATCATACCATCATCTATCATCATCATCACCATCTCCACTTCATGGCACGCATGCTCATCTGCCACTACTCAGACGCCGCGACGCGGGTCCGTCGAGTACCAACAGATGTTTCTTTCCTTCCTTTTTCCGGTGCGCTATGCTTTTTTTTCTTTCGTATACATCCGTCATGTTGTGCATGAGACCGTGCGTGTGTATGTGTGTAAATGAGGTGCTGATGTACTTCACCTGCAACTACATCAGCCTCGTTTGTTGTGCCGTGGCACGAGGGTGTAGCATACACACACACATACATACATATACACTCACGAGCAAAGCACGCCTCTCACGGGTGTTGTTCGTGTTGGATACCCACTACTTCTTTTACACGGACGAACGTGCTTTTTTGGCCGCTCTCCCTCTTTCTTCATTGCTCGCGCTCCACTCATTCTTCCGAATCATCCGCCATCTCCATCACACACACACGCGTTTCCGTTTTTTTTCTCTCCTCCGTTGTTTTTTTTTTCTTTGATGTTCTTTCCTGTGTTTATGTCTGGCTGAAATGATGTGGTTCTGGTTCAGGGATGCGCATACACGCACGTATCACACCTCTGCTACACACATCCGCCACTCATACTGAGGTACTATTTGATGAAGCATGGATGGTATCTTCCAAGGGATGATGATGATGATGATGAGACGTGAATGGATGCCTCCACTTTTTTTTTCTTTTTTTTCGATGTTGGCGCTGCAAAAAGTGTTTGCTGTCGCTCTTGGATTATGTTTCTTGTTATCGCCGCAGCCGCAGATGAAGACGGTGGTGCAGCTCTATTCCACCCCCACATACACACACACACACCTAAAATACGATGGATGAGTGATGATGTACCCCGCCGCAGGACAACACATTGATGAGTTAGTGTTTTGTATTCATCAATGTTGTTATTGTGAGGCACTCACACTTCATAACGATGACTTCTTCAGCATAATCGTAGCTCCTCCATCTACATACACGCTGCTCATCTATCTCTCCGCCTGCATCTGTGTTGCTCGCACTTTTTTTTTCTGTAAAGAAAATACTTCTTGTTTGGATGTGTTGGTGGCTTCATCGCGCATGTATGTGTGTTTGTGTATGAAGAGAGGACGCCAATCAGCGATGTCTGGCTCATCTCGGCATCAACACGTTCCTCCTCCATCCGTGCGCGTGCCACGCTCATCCAAGTTCTTTTTTTTTCTTTTTTTTCTTTTCTTTTCCGACTTCGAACTGCCCGACTCCGTCGATGAATGTTCATGATGATGTGTTTTCATGACGATGGTGCATCTATCCTCGTGGAGGAGATGGAGGAAATGATGATCATCGCTCATGTTTCCTTTCGTGCTTTATACCGGTTCATTCCGAAAACGAACTAAACTCACATCATGATTCATCAACGCACATGTACGTCTGCACCAGCACACCTATCTCTTCCATCATACACAACCTCTCATCTTCACTCTCCTTCATTGCACCTTCTTGTGTAGTGGGGCGTTGATGAATGGCAACACCACACAACACAACTCACTCAGCATACACATACATACATACATAAATACACCAACTACAACAACAACACACGTCTTGAGTGATGGACGCCTTGGGTCTTCGGCCGTTGAAGCCTAAGCTCACGATGAGTTCCGTGCGCGGAAAAATCATCGTGCAGAATGACGGCGGTGAGCGCATTGGTGCCTATGGTGGCACAGAATGTTTCTTATCACGTCAGAGTGGTGTTGGCCCATGTTTGGTGGTGCGATCGAGCCGCCATCGACGCCACGAAGGAACCTTCTTTCGTCTTGTTGGCCTCCAACGCATCCTCTCCTCCCACTGTGCGGAGGGCAAACTCACGTTGATGATTCAGCACGGCACGTACCTCTGCACCATCTTCATTCACACCGAGGCAGATGTTGATGCTCTGCGCATGATGGCCGGAGTACTGCAAGACAGGCGTTCATGGGCCACCTCCATGGAGCAGAATGTGGCCTCACGGAGTACGGCAAAGCGTGGAGGTGGTACAACAACGAGTGGTGGCGCGAGAAACAGCGGCCTTCGCCAACCAGAATTGGCACCGCTGGAGAATGAATACGTGGACTTCGATGATGATGATGATGATGATGATGATGAGCGTGGTGGAGCACAAGAAGAAAAAGTGGGGCCTTCATCGTCACCGGCAGCAGCTGCAGCCCGTACCTCCACAACCGCAGATGGAGGACCAACAACAACATCATCATCATCATCACCTCCAATGATGATGATCCCATCGTCGCGCAGTTACCGTGGTAGTGGCATGGCGCTCTCCGCAGAGCAAAAGAAGGCGGTGGAGCTCCTTCGCGCCGGAAAGCATCTCTTCATCACGGGCGCCGCCGGCACCGGCAAGTCTGAGTGGCTCCACCACGTCATGGGAGCCGTCCTGCCGCAGTTGGCCGCTGAGCGCGGTGGCCACGTTGCCCTCACCGCCACCACCGGTGTTGCTGCGCGGGCGATTGGTGGCTGTACTCTCCACGCCTATTCTGGCATTGGCCGGGGCGAAGGCACCGTGGAGGCCATTGTGCGCCGCGTGCAGAGCCGCCCTGACCTCGTACGTGCGTGGCGTTCGTGTGCCATTTTGGTGGTGGATGAGGTATCCATGTTGTCCGCCCGCATCTTTTCACTCGTGGAAGAGGTGGCGCGTGTGGTGCGGCGCGATCCGGCACCATTTGGTGGCGTACAGCTCGTCTTGGTTGGTGATTTCCTACAGCTGCCGCCCATCTCACGTGGTGGAGAGGAGGTGGGCTACGCTTTTGAGAGCTCCGCGTGGGCATCGTGCCGCATCCAGCCCATTCTCTTCACCACCAACCATCGCCACGATCAGGATGCGGCCTACGCACGATGTTGCGAGGACCTCCGTCGTGGTGAGTGCACCGTGGCGGTGGACGACGTACTCATTTCCAGCCTTCATCGCCCTCTCGGGGAGGAGATGTTGGGCATCTCCGCCATCACCGTCTTTCCCACCCGCGCAGAAGCGGAGCGATGCAACGAGGCACACCTCCACGCGCTCGACGTGGTACACTTCCAGCGCTATCACTCCGAAGACTATGCCGCCATTCCTGGCGCAGACGTGGATCAGGAGGTCTCCTTCCCGGCCACCCTCACGCTGAAGGTTGGCGCGCACGTGATTCTTCTCGCCGCCATTCACGAAGGACGCCACCCCAACCTGGTGAATGGCAGCTTCGGTGTGGTGGTGTCATTTGCCGAGCAAGATGTTGGCGGTGCGCTGCCCATTGTGCGCTTCACGTCTGGGGAGGAGGTGATGGTGCCACGCGTCACGTCGCAGGTGTCGGGGGCGGATGGCCGTTTGGCCTTCAGCCGTACGCAGGTGCCACTCTTGTTGGCCTGGGGCCTCACCGTACATCGTGTGCAAGGTCTGACACTTCCCATGATGCGCATCTCCATCAACGCACGCTTCTTCGAGCCTGGCCAGTTGTACGTGGCCTTGTCGCGGCTGCGGAGGTGCGAGGATTTGTGCGTGGAGGCATATGATGTACCCTCACTGCGTGCGGCGCTCGCCGTGGCACCGGCCGCCCAACAATTCTACGCCAAGATGCTGAATACGCGAGATGCGCAGGCGGAGGAGCTACGACAGCAACGTGTGATGGAGGAGCAGAGTGTGCTCGAGGAGCGGCACAAGCGTCGAAGAGAGACGGAGCGAGCCGAGAAGCGGCAGAAGCGCAAGATGGAAGCCATGGAGATGAAGGAGGAACAACAACAACAACAACAACATGTTCCGGTGAGTACATCGCACACCGCGGTGAAGCATAGTGAATCTCCAAATACTTCTTCATCTTCGCATGCCGCGGCGGCTGTGGCGCCACTCGAGGAGGATGATGCGATGATGATGAGCTCTCAAGTGCAGCGCATGGCGCGAGGGTTGATGATGGATGATGAAGAGTTCTAACAAAAAATGAGATTTTCCTCCAGCTTCATGATGATGATGGCGTGGGGAAAAGATGGGTGGCTAGCATAGATCACGTCGTACACACACACACACACACACTTGCACATGAAGATAGACGTGAATGGATAGAAGTACTGAGCTGTATTGAGCTCGTGATGATGATGATGATGATATGTCTTCTTCTTCTTATAATTTTCAGCCAGGTACGCACAACAGAGCAGAGCACAACCCACTCGCACAGAAGAATACACTAGGAAAGTTGCGCATCATGCCGCAAGATAAGCGGCTCATCATCACCAAGGCTGTGCTCTTCAAGCTTCAGCGCCTCTGCCACAACGACGAGGGTCTTGCGTCGAAGGAGGGCCTCTTTTTAGAGTTCATCTTGCCAAGTGTGGTGCTGCAACAGTGCCCGGAGCTCCTCTCCGGGGCTGCCTTTCATCTCCCACACCGCACCTTCCCACGTGATGGGCGCACGACGTGCTTGATTGTGCCAAAAGTGATATCACTGGATTGCTTCAAGATTAATCAGCGCCACGGCTACGTGGATGCCGTCGTCACGGCGGAGGCCATCAGCCGTCGTGGAGATGCAGAATCCGCGGCGCGCGCGGCCAAAGTTGCAAAGACCTTCACGCACTTTTACGTGGACGCACGCATCGTGGCGAAGCTGCCCATCGTCATCACGGAATCGGTTCAGCGTTCATCATCATCATCATCATCTGCGCCATCAACATCTACGCCATCTGCCAAGGATGATGTGAAGAATGGCGGATATGCCGCAAAGAGCCTCACGGCGGTTCAAGGTTTGGATGAGCGGGAGAGCCTCACCTTTCGTCTCTCGCAGGCTGCCACGGGGAGCACCATCCACGCACAGCGCCACGGCCAACTTCGTCTTCGTGTTGGCCATGGCGGCATGACGGCCGGTGATGTGTGTGATAATGCCAAGTGCTTCTTGGTGGCACTGAAGAAGGACTACCCAACGGTTTGGAAGTTCCTCACGGAGGTGCGGCTGACGTCGAGCAAGACGGATAGCATCCGCTTCATGGAGATTCACATTCAACGTTAATACAAAAACAGAAAACAGATGCATTCGTCCATGAAGGAGAGGATGGTATGTGTGTGTGTGAGAGAGAGAAGAGTGCGTGTGTGCGTGCATCTCTTTCTGCGGGGTGATTAAGATACGCGTACGTTTCGGTTAATGAATCCTCAACAACACTGATGTGTGTGCGTGTGTGTGTGTGCTAAGTTGTGCGTAACTGCACCGTCGTTGTTGTAAATGTGCTGTGAAGCATGAAGGTGGTGGCTGCATCCACCTCCTCATTGTGGCCAGTGTGTCGCACCACTCTTCGCTGACGCTCCCATTCTCACTTATGATGCATCTCTTCTTCTTGTTGTTGTTGTTGTTGTAGTATTTTCTTAGTTTGTTTCATCAAGTGGCCAAACATTGTTGCACGTCTTCTCCTCTGCGACATCACTTTCATCAGGCAGGCACACACAGTTGGACTGACGTGGAGTTGGCTCCAGCATCATCTCCAAGCGTGTGTGTGTGTGAGTGTGTTTGTGTGTGTGTAGGAGAGGCGTACCTAGATACCCACACCGTCGTTCTTCATCACGACACAATAAGGTGTGCGAGTAGAGATTGGCCCTGCAGCAGCAAAACACACTTGTCTTTGTATTCCAGGAAGAAGTACTCCACGGACGTACTACGGCAGCCCCTCAGCCCGTAGAATTAGGTACATCAAGGCACAAGAGCAGAGAGCTTGTGGTTGCGTCAACGTCGTGTGTGTGTTTGTGTCTTTTTTCATTCCAGTTTTTTCTTTTTGCTGTTTCACGCACTTGGTGTTGCGACCATATCCACGACGAAGAAGAGAGAGAGAAAGAAAAAACATCCGCAGAACACCGCTTATTAGTAAGCCGCCGAAGCCGATCTCCATCGATACACGTACACGTACAACAGGAGAATAACAAGCAACGGTGAGTGTTGTGTGTGTTGTGTGCGTGATGGATCGTCGGACGGCGCCTACTGGCTCTGCCAGACCCCCTCCTCCGTCCTCTGTTGGGACCACTGCCAAAGGCAGCGCCACCACCAATCATAACCACGGAGGAGGCGCGAACAACAACAACAACACAACAACAACATCGTCCAGCCATGGCCCAGTGAGGCGACCGCCACTTGTGGCACGCGTTCCTCCAACTGTTGCATCCACGGCGACCAACACACGTGGAGCTGGAGCGCCAACGAAGCGCATATCCGCATCAAGCGCCAATCGCCATCATCATCCTAGCCCTAGCAGTAACAACCAGAACAGTGTTGGTGTCGTTGGCGGCGGCGGTGGCACCACTGCCCCAGCAAGCGTTGAGGGAAGTACCACCACCACCAACAACAACAACACCTCCTCCTCCACCTCCTCTCCCGCTCCTTCCAGTCGTGCTCCCCAGACAAGCACCACCACCACAACAACCGCCAACAACAACAATAACAGCGGCAGCAGCACCTCCGCCAACGCCTACCTACACTCCAGTGGTGCATCTCAGGTGGTCTCGGAGCTCTTTCTGAAGGTGGTCAATGCACGTCCGGCAGATCCCATCCCGTACCTTCTCGCACAACTCCAGCCCCAAACACAAGGACAGCAGCAGAAGCCCACGGCCACAACAACAACAACCTCCACCACTACCAACAAGAACACCAACAACGCAACAGCGTCGAGTGTTGCTCGCGTGGAGCCATCTCCGCCAAGCCTGGAGCGTGGGCCCGCCGGTCCTGCGCGCGCCGTTGTTTTTGGCGCGACCACATCCGGCATAGAAGTCAGCGAGAGCAACACCAACAACAACGTGGATGCCACACTCGATGATGCTCATCATCGCACGAATAGTGCTGGCCAGAGCTCCTCTGTTGGCCGACGTGGTTCCGGGCGTTCAGCGCTCCACCACAGCGGCAACACCGCCATCCCGGGCGGCGGCCATCATCGCGTGTCGCTCTCCCTCGGCCCCAATGCGAGCCAGCTTGTGCGCCCCTCCGCCATCAATACGGGCGTCGTTGGTGGTGGCGGCAGCAGCACCAATTTGGTGATGATGGATGGCGCCGACGAAGCCATCATCCCCGCCATCAGCCCCATCACAGGGAGCTGCAGCACCTTCCCCGACTTCAATGCCACAAACGGAAGCACCACCAACAACAACAACAACACCTCCATCAAGCGTCGTGCCAGCCGACCTCCATCGGTGGGCCATGCCGTGGGGAGCGCATCCTCAGGGATGCGTAGCCCGTTTCCTCGCCACAGCGTCTTCGCCATGGATGAGAGCTCACGCAGCGACTTATCCAGCATGATGAGCATCAACTCCGTTGATCTGCAGGATTTCATCCAGGATATTCGTCTGGCGAAGGAGGAGTGTGTTGGTGAGAAGATACACATCACCTTGGCGGACTTCGCCAACATCATTGAGCACGTTGCCCTCGATTTGCCCGATGTTGGTATTCTGTCCGACCTGTTCCAGGAGCTGAGTGAGCCACTTCCCAACAACAACAACAACATCAGCAACAACAGTGGTGCTGGTGGAGGAGTGGCACACAACAACAACAACGCCGCAAGTACCACCACCACGACGACGGCTGCCACTATCCCCATTGCGGCCAACGGGCAACGCCCGCAGAGCTCCGCCTCCTCCTCCAAACGTGGTTTGGTGCTGCTCACTGCCGCGGCGATTCCGTCAGCCGAAGGCCCCGCAGCTTCCGGAACGAGCAGTGCTCTTGATGGCGGCCCCACCAACCGTGGCGTCGAAGCAGCGGAGCCTGCAACCAACAACAACAACAACAACACGTTGATGGTGCGAGGAAGTGAAGAGGAGGAGGAGGAGGAGCCCACGGTGGCCTTCAGCACACTTCTCGCACGCATGGCGCTGAAAATCCAAGGCCGCTACCCGTCCGAGGTGATCCGCTCCGTCTTCTTCGAGCTCGTGAGCGATGCTGCCAACAACGCCAACAACAACAACAACAATCCTTCCATGGCATCCACCGCTGCCGCCACTGGTGGAAGTGCGAGTGCTGCTGCCACAACCATGCATAACGCCACCACCAACAACAACTCATCCTCCGTCGCACTTGGCCCAGATTCCGCAGCGGATGCGCCATCCTCGCTCAGTGTGGTGTGCCGCGATGATGCCGCCAACAACAACAACAGCAACAACAACGCCTCCATCATGGATGGCAGCACCGCCTCGCCAGATCAACGCAGCCCGCGCATCGTGGAGGATGCCTTCAGCAGCCCGCTCCTCCTTCTTGGTGGTGCGGAGATGGATGGCCGCTTCAGTGCGAGCGCCGCCTCCTTTGGTGATACCGTTCAGAATCATCTCTCCGCGACCTCGCACACCGCGCCGGTGTTGGCCCAGCTCACCCAGACTCTCCCGCTCACCGTGTGCATTCACGACGGCATTCAAGGACGTTTGGGTTTGCGCCGGCTGAGCTCGTCGGAGATTCTTCACGGCCTTCGTCATGTTGGCATCCCAGATGGCCAACCGGAGTGGAGGTGCCACTGCAACGACTTCATCAATCTCGTACACACCCTCACGGCAATCCACAACAACAACAACATCAACCTCCTGAACGCACACCACATGAGCTCCAGCGGGCTGGGGAGTCCGGCCTTGTTAATGAGTGGCGGAGCGACGAGCTCTGTTGGTGTTGTGGCAACGGCGGGCGGCGGAAACGGGGGAGGTGCGGTGGTTGGTGGCTCAAACATGAGCAGCGCGACGCAATCGCCGTGCGGGAACCCATCATCGGGGCCGTTTTCTGGGCTTCTACGTCAATCCACGACGGCCTCCATGTGATGATGATGATGATCATGTTGTTGTTTGTGTGTAGGATGCAGCACACACACACAGAGAGAGACACACATGGTTGTTGCTGATGGATGGATGTGTGTTTGGGGCATACGCAGGTTGTAGTGGGGTTGTGTAGGTGTTGTGTAGCTCCAAGTGGCTGCCACCCCGCCATCGCGATCATCTTCTTGTTTGCTTTTTCTTTTGTTTCGGCCTTCGCCGTTGTTGGGGAGCTGACGATGGTGATGGCCATGACGGTGGTGGTGGTGGTGGTGGTATGCGGGTGTGTGTGAGCTGCACCGTTCACCACCGTCATGGCCATCCTACCCAAATTCACTCACCCCCGGACGCACCACCAACGACAACAACAACAACACAGATTTTCATCGTGTGCAGATTGAATGGAAAGATGAATCTGGGAGAGGTGGAAAATGATTTGTGTGTGGTGCCGGATGATTCACGTACCATCATCATCCCCTAATGATGAGCATGGTACGTCATGTAGTTCTACAAACAACCACGCACACACACACACGCAGTTCATCTGCATCTCCCAACTATTTTCACCCTCAACGCAAATCTCAGCCACTAGCATCTCTTCCTCTTGATCTCTTGTACGTGCGCATGCTGCCACGGTTGTTGGGTGCGTGTTGATGTTGTTGTTTGGCTCCTTTCTTTCGTTTATTTGGAGGAGAGTGAGAGAGACACGGTGAGGAGGTGATGTTCGTGGATGTTGATGGTAGATGCTTGCCACACATCATGATCACTACTACTCCTCATCGAAGTTGCTCCCACTCCTTCTGCATCATCTTCATCCCCCCCTGCTCGCTCGGTGAGCGCATGTTCATCTCTCTACGATCATCATCATCATCATCATCATCCTCTCCGTGTTGATGCCACAGCCAACACATATCTGGTTGGCCCAGCTGGTTGGATGTACGTGTACGAGTGCCGATATGAGATACCTCGCACGTACAAACATTCATGCGCACACACGCAAGATCTCCTCTTCTACATCATCATCATCATCCACGCACACACAGAAACATGCACCTCATCAACAACACACACACACGTACGTGTGCGGATGCCGATGTGTGTTGCTCAACACAGTGTGTTGGAGTTTGTGCTGAAGGCCAGGAGTAGGAGGAGAGAGATGGATGGATGGATGATCTTCTCTCTCATGTTATGTTTGCCACCATTCATGCTTATATTTCTGTTGTTGTTGCTTTTTTCTTTCTGTTTCTTGTATCAACGCGTGTTGTTCCATCTGCCTCGCACACCGACAAACACGCCAACACACACTCACACACACAACGATCAACGCAGCAATGCCAATGTTTGCAACAATCTCACTCGGCCACTATGCCGACTGCGCTCTCTTCTGCCCATCTTCTTCAAGACAAGATCAACGAAACATGTTTGTGATGATGATGATGTTGCACAACAAGTGCTTCATCATCGTCATTTATACCAATCCACTACACGTACGTACATCTGTTGTTGTGGCACTCATCCTCTCTTTTCCTATTCATCATCATCATCCTCTCACGTAGCCACAACGCTGCATTAGATTCATCAGCAGCAGCAGCACACACACGCACAAACAAGAAGATAGAGGTGTGTTGCAACACTTCTTGTGTGTGAGTGTTGTGTTCCACGAAGAAGAGATCATTCATCAGCACTTGCTGCCTTTTCTAGACTAGATCACGATCAGCTCACCTACACACTTTTGTTGTTTTGGTGTGGTGGCAGCGATGCCAACCTCTCCTCTTCCAGGGGCATTGCGTGCCGTGGATAACATCAACACCATTCACACACGCGTATCCAACGCACTCCGAACATCGAAACCGGCCCCGCAACACACATCAGCATCATCTGCGCACACGAGACCAACTGGATCTCTGCGGGATGCACGCACATCATCCCGACAACAACAACAACACAGCTTTAGTAGCCAGGCAACACGTGGAAGTGGCCAACAAGCTGAGCGACGTTCATCCTTGCACTCCTCCACGGGAGACTATCATCATGCTCATCATCATCAGCAACAACAACAACAGCAACCTCCGCGTGCATCTCCGCCACCGGCAGACTCCGCGCCACTCCGTTCTCTGGTTGATAGGAAACAACGTGAGCGCAGCCAATCTCAGAACACTCCCGATGATCATCATCATCTTCGTCCCACAACAACAACATCATCAACTACACGTACATCATCATCCACCACACCTCCACGTGGCGGAGATGATGAAGCTCGTCGGCCATGTGGTGAAGACGACTATCGTCCGTGGCTGCGCAAAGCCCTCGCCAACGTATTGCGGCAACTGGCACACCATGGCACATCACCAACAACACGTGACGATGATGATGATGATGATGCAGGTGTGGATGTGAGCGCACTCAATGCGCACGTCGTTGATCCGCTCGTCGATCCGCTCCTCCGCCTGATTCAACGCCATTTGGATGATGTACGTCGCAGCTACGATGCCGCCCTCACCCAAACACGAGAAGAGGCATCCCAACAACGCACATTAATACAACAACAAGACGTTGAGCTGCTTCAGTTACGACTCCAACAACAACAACAACAACAACAGCAACAACATCCGTCTTCGGAAGAGGTGGTGGCGCGGTGTGCTGCCGCCAACGCCGCGGCAGCCGCCAAGTGGGCGGAGTCGCTCGAAGCCGCGCAACAACATTTTGAGGCGCAGGTGCGTTCCATGCACGCACAACATCAAGATGATATGATGAGGATGGAGGAGGTACATCGCACACGTGACGCACAACGTATCGTGGAGGCTGAGCAACGAGTACGTGATGCGGAGATGAAGGCCGAGTCGCGCTGGTCAGCGATGGTGGAGGCAGCCAACTCCGATGCCAACGTGTTGCGGGACGTGGCGGAGGAGCTCAAAGTGCAAAATGAGCAGCTCACGCATCATGTTGCATCGATGGAAGCACAGCTTGTGCAGCAAGTGAGCTCGCTCGAGGGCATGGCGGCCAACATTCGCGCGGAGCAGAGTCAGCGTTGGCTGGCGGAGCTACACGAAACACGCCAAAAGTATGAGAACTTGTTGGAGAAGGAGGCGATGCAACATGCGTGTGGAGGTGTGCAGATGGAGGAGCATCAACGCCTGCTGCAACAGCTACACACGTTGGAGGAAGAGATGCGTGAGCTTCGCGCCACACATGCGCAGCGCATCGCGACGGAGGTGGCCGCTCATGATGAGGATTGGCAGCAACGTTTGCACGCGGAGCACACACGATGGATGGAGCGCGATGCACATCTTCATGAGGTATGGGCGCAACAACGCCAGCATATTCAGCAGCTCGCGCAGGAACAACTTCACCATGAGATGTCTCGCCACGCAACACAACTCACGGAGGAACGCACACGTGCGGCACAACGTGCGGATGAGATGGTGGCACACAACGCCGACTTGTGGCAGCAACGTTGGGCGGAGCATCAACATCAATCTGACGTACGTGAGGCGGAGATGGCGAAGAAGCACGCAGCGGCAGACGTGGAGGCGCAAGCACTCGTGGATGTACGTCTTCGTGATGCGCACGATGCGTTGCGTGCGGAGCGGGAGGCGCTTCACCATGATAAGTTGGAGCTCACGGCACAGCGTGCGGAGCTGGAGATGGAGATGGGGCAACGTGTACGTGTGGAGGTGGAGGAGCTGGAGCAGCAATGGCAGGCGAGGCTCTTGCGTCTTGCTGAGGAAATGAGGCAACACCAACACGATCGCGAGGAGGTGATGTGGGAGCACCATCACGAACATCTTCGTTTGATGGAGGCACACCACAACCACGTCCATCAAGGTGTACGCCACGAACATTCCGAGGAGCTCCGCGCGATGCAGTCTGCCGTGGAGGAGCGCGTCGCGGCGCAACATGAGCATCTTCATGATCTTGTGCAGGCCTCACGGGATGCGTGGCTCGAGCAGCTCAATGCGCGCATGACGGAGCTCCTCCGCACACACAGCGATATTATTCGTGGAGAGCAACGTGATATTGAATCCACGCGGATGGGCGCGATGCAGCAACACTGGCAACGTCAGGTGGCGGAGGTGGAGCAACGTTTTCTGGATGGCATCACGTCTGCCGCACAACGTCATGAGCTCGAGATGGATGATGCGCGGCAACAACACTGGCACGCGATGGAGGAACTCCGCCGGACATGTGCGGCAGAGGTGGTGGCGGTGGAGGAGCGCTGCGCTGCACGCATGTTGGCCATGGACCAACAACACGGCACGAACATGGCCTCGGCACTGGCAGATGGCGAGGCATCGATGGAGGCGCTGCGCAAGATACACCAACAACACATGGAGCAACAACGTGATGAGCATGTCGCACAACTCCATCAACGCGATGAAGCACACAAGACCTTGATGCAAACCATGGATGAGATGCAGGAAGGAGAGCGCCATCGCTTCACCCAGAAGCTCACCGAGCTCCGCGCTGTTGCGGATCAACGGTTGGCGGAGCTCGTGGTGCATGAGGCGGAGATCCGCGCCACATGTGCGGCAGATGTGGTGGCGGCCGAGACACAACATCTTCATGCGCTGGAGGAGCTCCAACGGAGTGTGGCGGAGAGCTCCAGCAAGGCGCTGGAGGCCTTGCGTACCGACGTGGTACAGCGTATTGAAGGTCTCGCTATGCATCTCACCACATTGCAACACGAAACACACACGAGCGATGCACGCATGTTGAGCACCTTGTTGGAGCACGTTGATGCCTTTGTGGAGAGCCACACGCAATCTGCCGTGGATGGCGCCGGCCTCCGCTTCGCCGCGCTGGAACAGATGCAGCAACAACACATGTTGCGTATTCATCAGCTTCGTGATGAGCTCGAGGCTTCCTTGACCACTTTTGCAAAAGGGCTCGATGCATCTGCGGGGCAACACGCAGAAATGATGGAGGACCAACTTGAGCAACATGTGCAGCAGCTTGAGGAGCGTGTTGGTGATGCAAATGGCCGCGCGCAGAAGCTCGATGCGCGACTTCAGCGCGCACTCGCGGAACAACATCGCTTGCAAGTGGAGAATGAGTGTGGCCGTGCGGAGGAGCTGCGTCAGATGGAGGTGCGCTACCAACAACTGTTGCAACACGCACGTACGGAGCACCACGCCACCGCCACAACGTTGCGGAAACAACGCGTGGAGTTGATGGAGCAGCGCATGACGGAGGAGTGGGCGGCGATGAGGATGAAGGATGGCTCACATGTGTTGCCAACATATGCACCAACAACACCAAGCACACCACAGGTACCTCTGCACGTGAAGCTCCCCACACACAGCAACAACAACAACAACAACATTCCGTGTGCTGCACCATCATCATCACCATCATCATCATCATGTGCTCGTCCAACCAATCTGGATGAAGCCATGAGAGCGTTGCAGAATCTGTGGGTGCAGCTCCACACCTCGCATGCGGAACAACAACATCTGCACGCGTATATGCGCTCAGTGCCACAAGAAGAACAACTCCCAACTGTGTTGCGTGAGTGGGAGAGGCTGCAGGAGCAGGTATTGATGTTGGCACAACTTCATCGCCGTGAGGAGCTTCTTCGTGTGTTGCGAAGTGCTGATGCATCGGTGGCGGAGTCAGAGGAGATGATGCGTGCAGAGTTGGCGGAGCTCACCAACACGCTGACCCATGATATCCCCGCACACGAGTTGCGCCATCAACGCGTGTTTTCCGTGGATGGGCGTCGTGTGATGGACTGCCTGCTTCGGCCCGTTGTGGGCTAATCACCACCAACAACATTCATGATCATCATGAAATTTTTTTTGGTGTGCGCTAGATCATTGCACGCCATCTTCACGCAACTCTCTCTCACTCATCTGCACTCATGCATCTATCCACGACGTACACGGTCGCAACACACACACACACTCTCTCTCTCTTCCTCCTTCATCATCTTCAGCACCAACGCACACATTATCATCAACGCACACACACGTTTGGCAAGACTCGCCAACACTCACATACACAAGTGCCGTGTCGTACGCGTCATTTATCCTTGTGTGTTGTGATTGAGGTGTGTAGAGCTACTGCCTACCCTCCTCCACACATATTCGGTAGCATACATTACTGCTCCTTCCTTTTTGTGTGTGTTTTCACGATTAACGTGTGCGTACAACACACGCCCACACACATCTGCTGCACTCATACCAACCGCAGCACAACAACAACAACAACAACAACAACATCATCATTCTTATACACCACACTTACACACATACAATCACGTTAGGATGAGCTCCTTCAACGAAGGCCCTCTTTCTTCACCCGGGGTCTTCACAGACGTGCACGTGGAGGTCCATGGTCACGTGGTGGTGCCTGTGCGCATGGACCTCCTTCGTGATGTGGAGGATGTTGAGCTGGAGCGCGAGGTGCTCAACGAGGCGGTACGCATCGCCGTGAGTGAAAAGCTGGGCTACTTCGATGCCATCACGGTGCGACCAACGCAAACAGCACCACCACCAACAACAACAACAACAACAACGTACACCGCTGATTTAGATCTGCCACGTCTCGGAAACTGCCTCGAGTCCATCCAACTCGCCTACGAACACGTCGTGGAGCAACTCGCCGACATTCACGCACTCGCTCAAACCTTCAACAGCCAACAACAACAACGTGATGGAGGTGATGGTGCTGCGTCCACCACACCCAACAACATGACGGCAGATGCTCTCTTGGCGCGTGTGTTGCGCATCACCACTTCCACGTTGCGTGTGCCAGCAAGTCTCGTCGAGGCCGCTGCGCATGGATTCGTGGCGGAGGCGCCGGGCCTCTCCGTCGCGGCCTCATCGCCCAACGACTTTAGCTCAACGCAACACACGAGTGAGGCAGATGTATCCACGCGTGTGGTGTGTCGTGGCTCGCAGGGTGAAGAGATCACGTTTATGCGCAGCCACACGCAACACACGGCGGGTGGGCCATCGAGCATCGAGGCTGATGAGGATGAGATGGACTACGAAGCACAAGGATATACACGTTTGTAGGTTGTACGCCATCACCAATTTCATGATTGCGTGTTACGATGATTATGTTGTGGTGTAGGTGTCTTTGTCATGACGAAGGATGCTGATTCTAACACCAACGTGCTCTGTTGTGTGTGTGTGTGTGTGTGTGTCGTACATACGTGCAACAACCATCATCAACCAACAACATCATCATATCATCAAGATCTCCGTGTAGTTTTGTACGCGTACCTGCGTGCAACAAGGATAGGTTAGGATGGAGATGATTCAGGGCATGACGGCTCTGCTCGAGCGCATCGACCAACACGCGGAGGATCTCGCGACGGGTGAGCTGGCGGAACAAGAAGTACGTCAACGCAAACAACGCACAACACATCCGCATCGCTCATCCAAGAGAAGAGGTGCTGATGAAGCTGCTGTGCCAAGCTTCTCTTCTCTCTCTCTCCCACCACCTCCATCGGGTGCATCCATAACACATGTTGCACGTCGCGCAGATCCGCCACAGACACGACGGCAACACACGCGACTGCGCATGAACGATGGCGTGATGGAGGAGGCCGGCTCCTCCGCATCATCATCATCTTCCTACACAAGTGAAGAAGAAGAAGAGGAAGAAGAAGAAGAAGAACACCATCATCAACATCATCAACGTGTTGGTGGTGATAGTTGGAGTGCGGATGCGTTGAATTTGCAGGTGACTCGTCTCACGCAGGAGTTGCGCTTCACCAAGGAAAAGCTCGACGCCACACAACAACGCATCGCCACCATGACAGATGAATACAAGACGAGTGAGGATCATGTCGCCGAGCTCCAACATGAACGCGATGTTGCCACGAAGGAGGCAGCGGCACTCGCTCAGCGCCTTCATGTCATGTCAGCAGAACACAAGGATGTGGTGTACCAGCTCGGTGAGCTCCGACGATTGCGTGATGAGGCGGAGGAGCAGTTGGCAACGTACAAGCGTGATTCCGCCGCCATTCTCGAGGAGATGCAGCTCGAGCTCCATCGATTGCGTGGCACCTCTGCCACAGATGCATCGCACAGCAACAAGAAGATGAATGATGATGATGGTGGTGTTGGTGTGGATGAGGTTGCTGCCGCACAAGTGCGTGAGCTTCAACGTTTGCACGCAACCAACACACGCCTAACGAAGGATTGCGATGATTGTCGGCGTGAGGCTGCGGCTGCACGCCGTGAGGTTGAGCACCTGATGGATCAACGCCGTGCGTGGGACATGGAGCGCGAGGAGCTGCGCCTGACACACACCTCCGCCACGGAAGCTCTGGAAGGCGAAGTGGCAGCGCACAATGAAACGCGTGCGGAGCTCCGTCAAGCTCGCGCAGATGCACGTCGTGCCACCAGCCAACATACACAACAACAACAACAACAACAACATGTACGTGGTGATGCCAACACAAGCGTGCACGTACATGAGGAGCTGCCCATGGAGGAGCGTCTGGCCCTGGTGGAGGTGCAACTGGCAACGACCGTGGCAGAAAAGGATGAGCTCCTTCACGCGCATCACGTCAGCCGCGTGGAGCTCAGCGACGCACAACGTGAGTTGGCGCGTGTGGAGATGATGGCGGCGGAGTGGCGCAGCAAATACCAACAGCTCTCGAATCAAGTTGAGGATGATGTAGTAGCACACGCCGCGGGAATGGCACGTGCACGGCCAACAACAACAACAACGTCAGATGTTGTTGGTGTTGGTGGTGGAGTGAGCTCCATCTACATGGGCGGTGTGCGGCAACTTGGCCGTGAAGAGAGCGCCTCTGCCGCGCGCTCCTCCACACCACCGCCGGCATCGCGTGTACGTCGCTCCGCCATCTCTCGCACACGTGCGATGGAGGTGATTGCTCAACGTGGTGGTCGTGCCGGTCATGTTGCGGTGGAGGTGGC
Organism: Jaenimonas drosophilae; assembly: GCA_030849065.1. Lineage (NCBI taxonomy): Eukaryota > Euglenozoa > Kinetoplastea > Trypanosomatida > Trypanosomatidae > Jaenimonas > Jaenimonas drosophilae. The sequence goes on from JASAON010001612.1 coordinate 84,971, forward strand.
CACCATGCTCGATCAGTGCTCATTGTGGCTGCTGCACCACGTACAACACCGCGCGTTGCTGCGCATCGTGTTTTTGTGCTACGTTGTTGGGTTACAGGTGTGGGCGGTGTTGATGTACGTGCTCATCTTCAGCTCCAATCACGTCGATGGGGGATGTGCCGTGATGGCGGCAACGGCGATGCCTGCCAATCCTAACATGCCCGACGTGGTGATGGCCGAATAGGGTGGTTGGATGATGATGATGATGTGTGTGTGTGGCACAACATGTTCGTGTGTGTGTGTGTGTATGCATGAATGGAAGATCATTGCATCAAGATACATCAATAAGTTTGCTCAACCATGTAGATGCAACAAGAATCAGCACAACCTCATCCTCATCATCACTTTCTTCTTCTTTCTTAGACAGAACATACAAGCATAAACACACAAACATCGCACCGTTCGTGAGAAATGGCATCCACCGTAGCACCTCCACGACGAGCTCCGCCAACAACAACAACAACATCATCATCATTGACGGCATCACCGGAGCTCCTCGAGACACGCATCCGCCATCTTCTCCCCATCTCCCAGCAACGCGCCCGAGATCGTCTTGTTCGTCTCAAGAAGCTCTACGCCACACCACGTGTGCAGCTCGTGGAGGCACATGATCGCATCACGCGCGATGTTGTGCGACGACTGCGCCTGACGCAGTCCATCCGCAACGTTCGTGTGGCAAGCAACCTGAACAACAACAACAACACATCATCATCAGCGTCATCTGTTGTTGGTAGTCTGTGTATGCCCTTGTGCTCCATCATCAACATGGGCGCTGGACGTGTTGTGAGTGGTGCCGTGGATGGCCTCCTCACAATGTGGCGAGTACGTGATGGCACATCCATGTGCAGCACATCAAGTTGTAGCGGCAGGCAGTCGTGGGGACGTGTGCGTGGCATCTGCGCACTTCCATCACGGCCGAACATGTTTGCGACGGCCGCGATGTTCGATGAGCAGATTCGTGTGTGGGAGGTTGTGGGTGATGATGGTGTGGAGATGCATCAACGTGCCAGCACCATCAAGAACAACAACAACAACAACAAAGTGAGTTCGTCCTCCATCATTCATCAGCTTGCTGCCGACCCAACAGGCCACCTTCTTGGCAGTGCTGGTGCCGATGGATGTGTGCGGTTGTGGGATCTGCAACGCATGAATGAAGATGAGCTCTGCACGCTGGAGGTGCACGACGGCTACGACGTGGCGGTGCGCGCGCTGTCATTTCACGTTGACGGAAGCCTCGTGAGCAGCGCCGATGATGGCGGACGCATCATCACGTGGGATCTTCGATCCGGTGCGTTGGCCTTTGCCAGCACACACAACAACAACAACAACAACAACAACGTGAAGAAGAGTGGTGGTGGTGGTGGTCATGCCAAGGCTGCAACGTGTGTGTGTTGGTCGCCGTGTGGCTCACGACTTGCCTCGGGTGGTGCCGATGCCGTCATTCACGTGTGGGATGCACGCATGCTCCATCAACACGCACAAACACGTCGAGATGCTTCACCATCATCATCATCATCATCGGCAGTGGTGCGATTGCTTGGCCATGAAGATGCCATCACCTCCATCGCCTTCTACGATGCACTTGGTACGCACTCCGTCTTGCCGATGCATATCTCATCAACCTCGCTCGATCATTCATTGCGCGTGTGGAGCTGCGATAATGGATTGGAGGAGCGACGCCTGGAGGCGGCAGCTCCTGTATACGCCCACTGCTTCACTCACGACAACAATAACAACAACAACAACAACACGCGAACAGAAAATGAAGATGATGTTGTTGTTGGTGATGGCAAGACGAAGCATGAGCAACGCACGCTCTCACCAGCTGCCATTGTTTCTGTGGGCCACAGCAAATACTGGTCGGTGTGGGATGTGATGGATGATGATGATGTGCGCGAGCACCTCGTCCGTGAAACCGAAGACATCGCCGCAACACTAGGTGGAGGTGGAGCAGCTAACATCAACAACAACAACAATGACGAAGATGATGAGGAAAGCAGTGATGATGAGATGGCGGCCCTCCGTCGTCCTGCCGCTGCACCACAGCCAAACAACAACAACAACAACAACAATGGTGATGATGATGAAGACGACGAGGATGAGATGGAGCTTCTCCGTCGCCGCAAGGAGTGAGTGCGACGCGACACTAACTACAACCAACCACATACACATACCACATACCACACATACTTGGCATTCATGAACGCATGCAACTGCACACATCTCATCATCTTCTTCTTCCCTTTCTTCTTCACACACACACACACACGTGATTGTGTTAAGCCAACAACATCATCGAAACTAATCTTGATTGTTGTTGTTGTCATTTCTTGTTTCTCTTTTTTTTTCTTCATCTTAGAACACACATACACGCGATGGAGTACCTCAAACCGAAGCCCAACTCCGTCGTTCGTGTGGCCGATACGCCCTCGCCAACACACGACAACAACAACATCACGTCGCAACGCATGTTGGATGTCGGTAACGAGGCGTTGAGCTCGCTGAAGTTTCTCCTTCGCATGGCGCGCAACTTTGAGGATCAGGGGAATCTGCACGAAAGCATCAAGAGTGCGGAGTCGGCGCTCATCCTGCGCAAGGTGCGTGAGAAGGAGATTGAGGCCGTGATGGAGGGTCGCGAGGAGATCATCATCTCGGCGAGTAGCTCACGCGCCAACACCCCACGCAAGCCGAACACCGCGGCACACGCACGGCCAGAGAGCCCACCCATGATTGTGCCGGGAAGTGTACGTGAGCAGGCCAAGGAGCTCGTCCTGCGCTGCAACAGCTACGCCGTGTCGGAGCTCAACAAGAAACACTTTGAGTCGAGCAACTTCTTCCTCAACAAGGCGCTCTTTCTCACCGACAACGGCGCCAAGAAGACGCCCGGCGATGCCTCACGCAGCATCAAGAAGGTGATGGCGCTGACCGCCGCCTCTCCGGCCGAGCTCGCCGCCGCGGTGGCCAACACGCCAGAGGAGGAGGCTCTCACGGTTGGATGTTTCGCTGGTTTCGAAGAAGACCGGCTTCGTTTGCGTGCCTCAACCTACAACAACCTCGGATGCATGGACCGACGTCGTGGCAAGCTGGCCGAGTGCCTCGATCATCTGCGTCAGGCCATTCACATTGAGGTGCGCCTCGATCCGAGCACCGCGGGCAGCGCGAGCACCTACTTGAACCTCTGCACCGTTCTGAATGAGATGCAACGGCACGGAGAGGCCGTCGTGGCCTGTGAGCGCGCCATCGCCGCCCTTCAGCTCAGCATTCTCGAACAACCGGAGGAGGAGCAGCTCGCACGCACCGCCACCATGTTGGTGGTTGGCTTATACAACTTGGGTGTGTCACTGGAGCGTCGCGCACGCCCACACGACGATGATGCCGCACACAAGGCCTACCAGCAGGCTCTCGATGTGGCACGGCGCTATCTCTTTGGCCCATCATGTGGCAGCGTGGAGGAGGCGCTGGACCAGATCAAGCGCATGACGGAGCCGCGGCTCTATCAAGCGCCACCTCCGCCCGATCCGGCAGAGGTGGCCGCCGCTGTTGCCGCCATCGCACGCGCCAACGCCACCCCGCTCTCTGAGATCCACGCACTCGAAGCAACGACGCCCGGTCTGCACAGCGACGATGGCGCATCCCCGCCCATGCCCAGCCACACACGTGGCAGCCCGCTCGATGCCTCGTCGCGCATGAGTGCCGCGGATAGCGGGGCACCGAAGAGCTGCGATGATGACGGCAATGGTGCTGCCGCACCGCCAACTCAGCCGCCAACGCAGGAGTTGTTTGTGCGATCGCTTCCCGTGTTGCCGACCATGGCAGCGTTGAAGCGTGGCAGTGGTGCCGCGATGAGCTCCACGACGGAGCACAGCGGCCACATTCACACGCCAATGAGCGCGGGGAATCCGCCCCAACACGCCAGCACGTTTTCTGGCTTCTCCATCTCGCAGCCAAACACAACGCGCAGCGCCGGTGCGTCGAGCACAGGGCATCATCAGCAACAACACGTGCCAACCACCACTGCCACAGGCCAGGAGCTCCTCAGCTTCCATAGCAGCAACAGCAGCAACATGGCACAACGCCGCCCACTGCAGCTCGCACCCCTTCATAGCCAATCCATTGGCGATGCCTCGAGTAGCTCTGCTGCCCCTCTCGCCCGACAACTCCGCCACGATGGCGCAGAGACGCTCAACACGCGCAGCTCGAGCTCCGTTCATCTCGCCAGTTTCCAACAAGGAGGTGGCAGCACCACCAACCTCGCCGCACCACCACCACCACCAGGGCGTCGCGTGAGTATGAGCACGCGTGGCAGCATCTCCGCACCTCCCGTCGTGAATGAAAAGAACCCATTTGGACGACGTACATTTGGCAGCACCAGTAGCATCTCTACAACACCCTCACGTCTGCCGCCCTTGGGCAACAGTCCGAGCGCGAGCATCACGAGCGCCATGAGCAAGCAGAGCCCGCAGGCTGCCGCACTCGAGGAGAAGCGCAAGGCCGCGGCACGATCGAAGCGTTTGCAGGAAAAAGTGCGCCACAACACGCGACGACGGCAGGAAAAGGAGGTGGCGGAGCAGGATGGTGCCATGGCAGAAGTGATGTACGAGCAGATGTTGCAAGGGATGCGAGAAGGTGAGCTCCGTCGCTGCTACAACGCCGCCACGCAGATTCAACGCGTGTGGCGTGGGGTGATGGCCCGCAGCCTCATTCGTAGCATGATGCAATCCGTCGTGGTGTTGCAACGCGTGGTGCGACGGCATCTCACCAAGGTGTGGGAGGAACGTCGTCGTGCAGAGGAGGAGAGGCAGCGGCTCATGGCGGAGCGTCAACGCTTGCAGCTTCAGTCTGCGCGCAAGATTCAGGCACGTGTGCGGCAGTTTCTGCGGCGTGTGCAGATCCGTCGTGAGTACCTCGCCCGCCAATCGCGCAGTTTCTACGCCGCGCGCGTCATTCAGCGCGGCTACCGCGCCGCCTGCCAACGTCGTCGTGAAAATCTCGCCGCCCTCGCGGAGGCGCAGCGCCGCGAAGATGAGCAGCGTGCCTTCCGCGAGCGTGTTGCCGCCCGACGCATCCAACTGGCCTACCACCAATACCGCGGACGGCGGGTGGAGTTTGCAGCGATTCAGGAAAAACAACGCCGCAGTCGTGCCGCCACCGCCATTCAGGCGTTGGTGCGCGGTGTGTTGGCGCGTGCGTGGTTCCGCTACTACCGCGCCTACCGCCGCGACCAGGAACTGCGCTCCGCCGTCAACGTACGCCGCCTGGTGCTGATGCAGTCGGCCATGCGCGCCGTGCAGAGCTACCAACTCTGCCGTGAGAAGGAGGTGGCACAGCTCATTGCCAAGGCCAATCTGCGCCTCTTCCAGGCCGCGACGAAGATCCAGACGATGTGGCGCCAACACGTGGCCTTCATTCATCTCGAACGGTTGCGCGCCGACAAGGCACGTCTCGATCGCCAGGCCATTATCTTGCAACGTTGGCTGCGCATGTGCGTGATTCGCTCCGAATACATTCGTCGCCGTGATGCACGTCGTCGTGAAGCTGCCGCCATCACCATTCAGGTCTGGGTACGTGCGCGTTGGCAACACGCCAAGGAAAAGGCCTTCGCCGAGTACCACGCGAAGCTGCTCAAGGCGCAACAACTTGAGCGACTGCGTCAGTCGGGCAGCCGTGTGGTTCAGGCGTGTTGTCTGGCCAAGCGCAGCGCACTCATTGTGGGGAGCATGATGAAAACCTACCAAAAACACGAAAAGGCGGCATGTGTGTGGCAGCGTGTGGCGCGTGGCTACGATGGGCGTCGTGAGGTTGCTCTCGATCTCAAGGCCACGCGGTTGATGCGGCAGCAGGAGCGCGAGCACATGTTTCGCACCGTCGCCGCCCGCGTCATTCAGCGCGCGTGGCGGTGTGCCATGGCCAAGGATACCGTGGAGCGCATGCGTCGTGAGGCCGCCGCGGCCGCCATCATCGCACGCAGCTATCGCATTTATCGCGCCAAGATGGAGCTCCATGCGCTGCGCGATGCGCGTCTCGCCAAGCAGCAGGAAGTCTGCGCGAGAAAGATCCAGCGCATCGTGCGCGCCTACCTCATCAAGCGCAAGGCGCGAGAGATGGATGCCTACTACCGCGCACAACACATTCGCAAGATGGAGCGGCAACGTCGTGAAGAGGTGGCAACCATCATCCAGGCCTTGTGGCGCGGGTATACAACACGCAAGGCCGTGCAACAAGAGGTGGAGGCCCTCCACGGCTTGGCGAGCTACGCCGTGAAGATTCAGCGCGCGTGGCGCAATCACTTCCTGCGGTGCAACATGAAGGAGGAGCTCCTCGTGCGTGGGGAGGAACGGCAGGAGCGGTCCAAGGCGGTGCTCAAGCTGCAGTGTTTCTGGCGCAAGATGGCGGCGGCGGAGCGCGTGGCACGTTTGCGCGAGACCAACGCCCAACGCCAACACAGCGCCGTTGTTCTTCAGTGTTGGTGGCGTGGCGTCTTGGCACGACGGGTGCGCGCCGCCCTCCTCCGCGCCCGTGACGAGGAAGAACGCGTGGCGCTCTTCTACGCCAGCAAGTGGGAGAAGGCCGTTGGCATCGTCAACGCCTTTCTGCGCGCACGACGTTGCCAACTTGAGCGCGTTGAGAACATTCGTCTCTCCCTCCTCAGCGAGCTCACCTACGAGCAACAAGAGGTCTTCAAGGTGCGCCACAGCGCCGCCACCCGCATTCAGGCCATGTACCGCGGCCACTACGAACGTGTTTATGTGCGTGGTGTGCGTCGTGAGAGGGCCGCGGAGCACCTCCTGCACACCGCCCTCGCCAAGAAGCAACAACGTGCGGCACTCCGCCTGCAGTGCGCCTACCGCAGCCACGTGGCGCGGAAGGAGGTTGGCTCGCGCATGGCAGAACGTCGCGCCCAGGTTCTCGCCACCCACGAAAAGCTCGTTGAGACCGCCGACACGCGCGATGTTGTGAAGGAGCTCTTTTGGGTGCACGCCGCCACCGATTTGCGGAACAACGCCGCCACACGTCTCGCCAAGATTCAACAACAACAAGATGCGGTGCGGCGCATCATCACGTGCTACCGTGGTTGGTGTGCGCGCCGACGCACCACCGACGACCGCCTCATTCGTCGTCGTGACCGCGCCGCCAAGATCATCCAGGAACACTGGAAGCAGTACATCGCCATCACCACCATCAAGGCGGAGCAGCGCAAACAGCAGGCCGCGCTGGAGATTCAGCGACGTGTGCGTGGTTGGCTCGTGCGCAAGAACTGGGCCCACTGGCGCCATCAGATGGAGGCCGACCGACGCATGCACGTCATGGCCGACGATGTGTATGATGGGGCAGCCACACGTCTGCAGAGTTTCTGGCGTCGTGTCTCGGCACGCCGGCACACACAGCGACTGCGTGAGAGCCGCCAACAACAAAAGGAGCTGGAGGCTTGCAACGAGGCCGCCACCGTCATCCAGGAAGCCTTCCGCACACACTACGCAGAGAACTCACCTCGTCCTGACAACTAGATGAGGTGTGTGCGTGTTGGATGAGAGGTGTGGCGGTTGTTGTCTGAGCTCCCGCCCCCAGTTGTTGTTGTTGTTGCTGTTGTTGTTGGTGATGGTTGCGTGTGCTCCTCTGCACTGCTAGAGCAGTGAGTGGTGCTGTTGTTGTTGTTGTTGTTGTTGGTGATGACGATCGCAACGACGATGATGATGATGTTGGTTCGTTATAGTTTTCGAGCATCCTACTTTTTCTTCTCTTTTTTTGATGTACAAGAGAATACAATTGTTCGAGTCCACGACATCTCTCAACTTCTTCATCTTGGCTGTATCTCTGTGAGTGTGTGTGTGTGTGTGTCGTGGCCTCCCAATGCCACGACCACTCAGCTGTTTTTTCTTCATTGCGATTGCTGTGATGATTAAGTGACATGATTCTTCTCCTCCTGTTTCACTTCTTTTTTTTCTCTTTTTCTTGGTAGCGTACATCCCCTCACTCTTCTTTCGTGTGCGTGCGTGCGTTGATGGAGATGCAGCCCACACATCGCGCCTTCGTTACAGTCGAGCTTCCTTTCCGCGTATCACCACCACACCTCCTCTCCACGACCGAGCAAGCCGCCCAACGTCGTGCGATTGAGGTCTTCGCACCACCAGCCTTTATCCAGCCAAGTCTGCGAGAGCTCAACCACAACAACAACACTGCAGGGCCAACACTCCCACGAACATTTGCATTCACCAACAACGATGGCAGCAGCAGCAGCAGCGACGATGATGCAAGCAGCTCCAGCAGTGGCAGTCAAGCAAACAACAACAACAACAACGTTGATGTGGTGCGCACACTCCCCACACAGGCCAGCGACGCACCGCCCGCCTGCCGCTACGAGGCTGGCCATATCTTCAGCGCCTGGCGCAGCACCAACTGGGAAGGCGAGGATGTGTGCGCGCGCATGAGCGATTTTCAGTCTGCCGCCCTCATTGGCAACAACCGCGCCGCGGAGGTGGCGGAGCAGTGGCGGCGGGATCTCTTTCCCTCCACGGAGCCCCAAATGTTGTTGCAGGGCTACTGCCGCAATGACGTACTCCTCCGGGTGCGTCAACGCAAGCGCTATCGCCAGCTCCGTGATTCCGCAACGGGTGAGGTGGTGCAACGCGAGCTGCTTGCTCATGATGAAGATGTTGCTGTTGCGTCGTCTTCGTCATCGGCGGCAGAGCCTGAGGTGCAGGTCGTTGGGGTTGTGTCGCGGGAGGTGGAGCTCGCACGGCCCGCAGACTTCAGCTTCGCCCTCCTCTCCAAGGATTTGGCGGTGCGTGCTCCAGAGCTCTGCAGTCGGGATGTGCTACCACCAACCCGCTATCTCAGCCAGCGTGCCCCCGTGGAGGCCCGCTACGAGATGGGACGAGCCCGCAACACCTCCATCACAACCAACAACAACAACAGCAATTCATCTCTAACAGCACCAGATGCAGGTGTGGGTGAGCCGTCTCCTACACAGTGGGAGCTGTCGGCGATGCCATCGGTGCTCATCTCCCCCGAGAGCGAGACGATACCTCCCGTGCCGCTCGCGGCCCACCGCGACTTCCTCGAGCTCATTGGCGCCTCCCCAGACGGCCGCACCCCGCGCGAGAGCGACCCCGCGGAGGTGCGGGTGCTTCGACGGCTGCTCGAGGAACGCCCGTTGTGGTCCATGACGCGTCTCTCCGAGGCCATGTGGCGCTCCGGGCGCTGCCCACGTGCGCACCTCAACAAGCAGGTCATTCAGTGCCTCACCTACGTTGTCACCAACGGGCCCTTCAACCGATTGCGCATCCGCTTTGGCTACAACCCCTACGCCTCCAGCGCCAGCGTCGTCTATCAGCGCATCTCGTTCCGCATCGCCCGCCGCTCCGATGTTGGTGTGCGCCTCCGGGATGTCTCGCGCTCGCCCTACATCGCCGCCGCCATCAAGACGGTGCTGGAGGAGGAGGCGAAGCGGGCAAGTGGTGCGCAGGTGGGGCCCACCTTGACGGAGTGTCTGTGCCGCACCATTGCGGGCGGCTGCTTGCACGCCTCCGTCCAGGTGGCCGAGGTGTTGGATGATGAGGTGGTGCAGTCCATGGTAAAGCACATTGAGACCGGCACCGACATGGACGTTTCACGACGACGGCTGCCTCAGGGGTGGTTCCGCTCCGGCACCCACAAGCAGCTCCTCAGCCACTTCCTGGAGAAGCTCGGCAGCCTCCTCATGGACCGCCTTGTGCCCCTCCTGCAGGCGGCTGAGAATGGCGCGAGTGTTGGGCAGCGCCGCACGGCCGTTGATGAGGAGGAGGCGGGCAGCTCAGACGGGGTCGCGAGCAACGTGGCGAGTAGCGGGGGGTCTTCCATGTCGGAGGACGATCGCGGGCTCATGGGCGAGGAGGAGGAACACCACGCGACATAGATGCAAGTGAGCACACAGATATATACATATATATATACATGCATTCGTTGAGATGCGTACATTTTCATCATGAATGTTCTTTCATGGCTGAAAACAATGAATTGGGGTTTTCTACCGGTTTGCTTTTGCCGATTATTGTTTTCTTCTCGTAGGTGGTGGTTAGGGTGTCGACGCTTGGCCCTGTAAGGGTCGGGGCGGTCGTTTGTTAGTAAACAATTAGGTTAAACTTTTTCCCCCTTTCATTGTGGCTTGGACATGCCGGGGGTTAGAGAGTATAGGGAGGTGGGCGGGCGTGGAAAATTGTTGTTCCCTGCCTAGAGAGACAGTGCGCACTCGACTGGTGTGTAACGGAATGAGGATCACGTGTGTTTTGTCTCAGGCATTGGTTCCAAAGAAAACCCAGAAATGTAAAGTGGCACCCGATCACTTCATCTCGATTCAGTACGAGACGTGTCGCTCGTCAGCAATGTGCCACCACTCGTTGCGCGACACAATGTCGCAAATTCCGTCCAGCTGATAGTGGATCAGTTCTTCTATTGGGTCGTCCCAATCCGAGCCATGTTCACCCGCCTACAGAAGGCTCGGTGTGCTCGCATGAGTCTGAATGTTCGCGCTGGGTTTAACCAGGTCTTGTACGTGGCATACATCACGGGGATACAGCCGCCCACGAAGTTGCGGAGGCTGAACCCCGCGTGGCGCCGGATCCAGATGACCATAGCGGTTCGCCAAAAGTCGCGAGTGGGCCGGCGCCACCCCCAAAAAAAAACCATCGTTCGGTGGCAAAAAAGGGTCCAGCCGGGAATTGAACCCGGGACCTCTCCCACCCTAAGGGAGAATCATGCCACTAGACCACTGGAC